>JAZGTJ010000676.1:61518-86819 GCA_036877575.1 Botia almorhae | reverse complement strand
ATGCACACTGTAAACAGAGTCAAACCTGTTTAAAGCAGGTAATTGAAGTGTCCTACTGTTGATGTGAATAAAAGACTGAGGATTTACGTGTTAATTGTTCCAACCCGAAATCTAAATTTACAGTATCTAGACGGACTGTAAATTCGATAGGACAACTAGCATTATTTATTTTTTATTTATTTTATTTTTGTAATGTTATTTGCTTCCTGATGATTCATATATTCCAATGCAGTAGTTAAAAATCTGTTCTACGTTGCTGTATGAGTTGTCTTTTAAAGTGATTTATTTTGTAATGAAGTCTCTCTGAATTGCGTTGAGTCTGTTTCTCATAATGGCTCGGGGCTAAAGTGAATTTTCAAATTTGCACAAATTCGTTCTGCTTGTGTTTCGTTAATAACTTGAGGATATTAACAAACAATTTAATTAAACTGATCAGAATCCAATATATATTGCACAAAAAAGCAAAACTGAATGACATTTCGAATTATTTAAATTTTATTTTGATAGTGATTTGTTAAGTATTGTATAATTTAATGTGTGTTTGTAAAGTTTTACATGTCTTGACCAACAACAAAGCTTACCGGTTTCGTAAGTGTAGTAAGAAAGTTTTTACGCTAGATGGCAGAAACGAGTTAAGAGCGCTTTATCGATCGTGATGCGCTGCCGTGTTTGCAAAAGATGAATATATGATATTATTTACATTTGTTAATTTCATTTGGCATTTCAGTCACACGTACAGTACAATGAAGTACTTGTTTATGTCTGTATCGGTAGTGATCAGTGTATATATATATATATATATATATCAGAAAATTACTGGCTACATAATGGAATTAGTATATGAAGATAAATTTTTATTGCATAAAATATTGATTTTTTAATCTTAGTTGTTTTGTCTGTTTTGTCTAGCAAGGCAGTTTAAATGGTTCACAAGAGCAAAGCTTTCATCATCTCTCGTCACGTAATATTTACAGTTTATTTACATTTCATTTGCAATATCCACTCAAAGCAACAAAATTGCCCTCAGTTTTACAAGCTCTGAAAATCTCTGAAGTGAGAGTCCAGGAAAACACCAGACAATCGCACACCTTAATGCAAGAGGTCTTAAGTCATACATTTCATCCAAAGTAACTTGGTAAAAGGCAAAACCAGTGTCCTGTGGTTATGATTCAGCTGTAGGTGGGCTGAGAGAGGCCCCTTGATTCTCGGTCTCCTCTTTACTGTTCTCTGAACAGTCTGAACCGATGTAACAGCCCGAGTCTCTGGGGCAGTCGATCAGTTCTGCTTTTATTTGTTCAGAAGGAGGTTTGTGTTCCTCATCGGTTTGTCCAAGACTCTGATTATAATCTGTTTAAAAAGAGAAAAAAACAGCTTTCTCACAACAAACTCGCTTCTGAACTTGTTCACACATGATGATGATGTCATCAGATGATTCTGCAGAAACAGAAACTGTTTCGCTTTACTTGGAAGTACAGTGTGAAAAGACGCGATGAGCTTTATGTTTCTGCGTACTGCAGGTTGTTGAGGTACGACTACAGTTCTGTGACGGATGGGGCCTTACCCAAACACACACACACACACACACCATGCAACACACTTCCTGTTGGTTCTTTCACCACATGCAACCGACTGGCCATAATGACATTTAATTCTCTTCTTGCAACAGTTTCTTTACACTAACTGAAATCACACACACACACACATATATATATATTGTGTATACAGTATACAAATATATGTTTATGTATGTTTTGTGTATGTTTTCATAACTTTAACGTTGTGTTGATGTTTTACGACACACGTTACTAATCTACCATTGTTACATTATAGTACATATATTATTATGTTATATTACATAAGGTGTGTGTGAAATAATAAGTGAAATAATTAATAATAAATATATCTCTACACATAAACACTGGCTTAAGGATCTGCAGAACCATGCAGAGGTGTCAGGTGATCTGTTTATTTTTGTTGCCATGGTTACGAGATGTGGAAAGAAACTGTTTTTAGATAATTTTTATCTGAGAGAAAATGTGAGAAAGTTTTCGACCTGTAGTTTCATTACTGTGTCTTTGATGAGGTTTGTTGTTCAGCACATAAGCAGCTAAAAACACGATGTGATCAGAGCACAGAGGAATTAAATATCAGCACTTTAACTGCGAGAGATTTTATATAAAAGATAAAATGCAAAAACATTTAAAAAAGGGGGGAAAAAGACGCGTCTGTGTGCATTTCCTGACTGCTGCTTCTGAAGAGCCCACAGGTTTCATTAAGATAGAAGATCTATCTTAAGTGCTTTAAACAGTTTACCAATCTTTCAGTTATTTTTAATGATTTACTCTCAAAAAATCTGCAGGCTTCAGCTATGACTGTGCGCTTGTTTTTCTACCACTGTGGGGACCAAATGTCCCCATAAAAAGGTCACACACCTACATTGTGGGGACAAGCTGGCGGTCCCCGCGAGGGAAACTGATTATTAAACATACTAAATTATGCTTTTTTTAAAATGTAAAAAAAGCAGAAAGGTTTCTGTGAGTGTTAGGTTTAAGGGTAGGGTGAGGGGATAGAATATACAGTTTGTACAGTATTAAAGTCATTGTCTATGAAAAGTCCCCATAAGGCATAAAAACAAGTGTGTGTGTGTTCTAACATACACTCTGTGTCCTGCAGGCTTTCTGCTGCCATCATCAGTCTGTGTCTGTGTTCAGGGTCGGTCACGTTCAGCTCTATGAGATGTTTCTCCTTAAGATCTTTAAGGTCTTCCACCGTCTGATAACCGTTCAGCAGCAGAGACGAGATGTGCTCCTGCACTCACATCATATTAATGTTAGAAATTAAGTTTCTTAATTAGTTGATTAAGTTTATTGTTCTGCTATACCATTGAACAGCCAGCTAGCATCACATACGCGGTACAGAACGTTGATTGTGTTCGTAATTGTTTCTTATGATACCTCCAGATTGAGTCTCTCCAGAAGTTCCTGCAGGGTTTTGGGTCGAGGTCTTCTGCTCCTCCTGTGAGCACGAATTCTGGGTCCCGGCGCACTTTCCTCCACCAGCACGTCGACATAGATGAACTTAAAACTTCCCACTTTACCATTCAGCATCCCAGTCCATATTCCCATAGCAGACTTACTGATTATATCAATAACATCTCCCACCTTAGAACAAAAACAAGATTAGGGATAAGATACGTGTCTAAGAAATGTCGAGGTGCTTTAATACTTTGAATCGACCGAGCTGAATGTGTTTCTTGTAGTTTGTTTACTGATTATCTACAGCTGGTTTTCACCTTGAGTTTGAGGGACTCTGTGTCATACGGACTGGGGACAAAGTCGGTGTGCACCTTTGCTCTCCCGCAGAACTGGCCTGTATAGGGCACATCGTCTTCTAGGCGCAGACTGTCCCTGTTACTGTAGCCCTCGGAGCTGCTGGTTACGCCGCCTGTAGCATGAGAAAATACAGTACATACAAACGTCAACAAGTAAAACGAACTACAAAACCTGCTGTAGGTACAACCATATCTGTATATCTATATTCAGCTCTGTTGTATGGCTTCATTTAAAGACTACATTTCTATTCATTTAGTGTACACATGATTAATTGATCTCATGTAAATCTACAATTAGATTGTCATTGTTCTGATGTTTTAAGGCATTTATGGCTGAAATCTTACTGGATGAGCTCTGTCCACTATGCAAACTGAATAAACTCTCCACTGAGTTACTGGATTGGCTGCAGGCTTTGGGCAAAGCACTTTCACCATCTCCCTCCTCGCCTGGCGCTTGCTCCTCGCCCTGCACGAACAACCAGCTGTGTTCAGTAATGACGTTTACAGGCACAACAAAACACAGATAAGCATCGCTAATTGAGTCATTCTAAAAACAGCAGGCAGGCAAACCTACTTTCCATTAGATGATTTTCGGTTTTGACTAAATGTAAGGTAACTGTGTTTTCACCAGGTAAGATGTGGTCCATTTGTGCATAAAACAACATTTCTATCAACCTATCAGATTGTAGTATTAGGTGTAGGGTCAGTATTAGATTTAGGTTTACCTACAATTACCTATAATTTTTATAACCCTATTATTTCTCTCTGACTCTGATGGTCTGTTATGGTTTGAGGTTAGAGTTCGTGCTTAAACAATTTACGACCTTTCCAACTATAATTTACGCGATCTTACACGTTATCATATTATTGTTGTAATACCGTGTATGCAACCGCCCTCGATGTTTAGGATGAGGTGCGAGTGTCAAGCAAAGCTGATGCGTGACGTCTTCAAGTACCAAATCCCCGGTTGCGCAAGGTCACGCGCCCCACGCGGCACGCAAAGTCTTTAATCCGCGAGAGCCGCGTGGCCATTTATACACATACGTGACAGACGCGTGTAATCTGACCGCACAAACTCCTTACGGTAAATAAAGGTACACTTCACGAATAACTTATAAAACAATAAGGAAATGTATTTAGGTAACGAAGTAAGATTAAAAACAATTCTAATATACATCATTTATTCTAGTCAAAAACGGTGTTTAGTATAACTGAATCAAACAGAGTCCTCGTGGTTAGAGCAACGAAAGGATTTAAAAGATTATGTTAGGTAGATAGAAATCATGAAGGTGACAGTCACTGGTTTTCTGGTTGTTTACTGGTTAAATACCTCACAACTCAGATCAGGGGCGTTTGAAAAGCTTGTTTCTCTTTATTGGTGCAGTTGGTGATGCTGGCGGTGCAAAAATGACACAATCGCCCCAAGAATCAATCGATCTGTGTTACAACTCGAATCAAATTACAATTCAAACTTTGTTGTAATTTGAATAATCTTTAATTTGCTAAAGAACCATATTGCCGACTCAAGTACCTTACAGCAAATAAATAATATTGTTATGCATTAAATGAGGATTCTGGTGTTGTAAAAACAGGTTCAGAACCTTTAATTTTTAAAATGTTTGGCTGTAAAATGGCTTTTTAAAGGTTAAAAGATGCAAAACTGTTAATCAAGTGCTCACCATTTCATCTGACAGAGCTTTAGTATATTTCCTGCCCATCTTCTTACGCATCGTGAGGGAGATGGTCTTCATCTTCTGGCCCAGACCTGTTTTACCAGAATCTCCTGTTTTCACCTCAGGTGAGGATTCTGTTTCCACAGGCTGCGCAGACACACATGGAGTTTAGTAAAGGTTTCACCCCTAAACCTAGAGTATTCTCTGTATATGTGGTAACATTTTAAGACGTGGTTATAGTTGTTAACATTAGTTAATGCATTAACTAACATGAATGGTTGTATTGGTATTAACTAGCATTAGTAAATGTTGGAAAACTATATTGCTCATTGTTAGTTCATGTATAGCGAATGCATTTACAAATGTTAACAATACAACCTTACGCGATTTTTTATTAAACGTATATAATTAAAAATAAAAATATTCACCAAATTATTGCTCTTTTCTTCTGGTTTAGTCTGCGTAGGCTGATGTCTGTCAAAAATCCCAAAGCTGGTGGATCGCTGAAACAAAATGGATCAAATAAATTATATATATACAGTATAAAGTTCAAGCTGGTCTGCAACTGTAAACAGTCACCGCCGTGTCTTGACCTTCACAAGTGTGTGAGGTCTGATGTGTGTGTTTAAAGGAGAAATCGGATGGAGAGATCAGTTTCTCTTGATATCTTTGTCGACAGACTTAATTCCTAAGCAGAAACTACACCGATCAGTTCATTCTGTTAACGGTTGAGACAGCTGAGCAGTCACGATACTTGCGCATTTTACCATTTCACCATCATAGATGCGCCAAGTTAAGGCATCACCTTAAAACATTCTTGTTACCTTGGGTTTATTCCTTGGTTTGTCAGAGACATTGGACGGCTTTCTTTGAAGCATGCTGTTGTCTTCAGTTGGAAACGTACTCTTACTGAGCACAGCGACTCGACCCTGAAGCAGCTCAGAACTGAAGCAGCGGCTAAACTCACTTCCTCAACCGCACACAGGATATGAGCGGCTGCCCTGACATCTCGAATCAGAGACTCTAAAGTGCCTCTTCTGAACAAAACAACGTGCCCTCAACAGCACAATAATCATTTTAAAAGCACCGGGCAGATCTGAAGTCGTAAGACGTAAGTTATATGATTATATGAGTACGAATTTTAATCGTACATTTGCTTGAATTCATTAATAATAATGAATAAATAAAAAATATTTTGTTTTCGTATAGAAAAAAGACTTCCAACTAACAACATTATAAGATGACAAGCCTGTGAAGCATCATATATATATATTAATCTTATCTTATCTATCACAACAATTGTCTATGTAAAGCTAATGATTGTATTACTTATTGGCCTTTTTAAATTGTAATTGTATTATTTATTGGTCAATTTTACTAAGAAAGTATTGTTTGGTCTCTGCATGTTTTCCTATTTATCAGCTGCATCCAAAACTGAATACATTTGGTTACTAGACCAGCTTGGTAACCTGCATGTGCTTAACCAGTGAAACTAGGGTCAAGCAGCCTTCCCAGAGAAGTTTTGCTGGTGAACAACATGGCTACGCCAGCAGAGTACCAAACCATGGTAACGTTCAGCAGAACATCTGGATCTGATCAGTGGCTCACCGGGTGATCGGGCACATCCAGATCCATGACAGAGTGTGTGATCCACCTGACATGCTGGTCTCGTTTGTAGGGGTCCAGCTGGTGGAAAAGCTTCTCGTATTTGTCCCAGTCAGTGTCTCTGGGGAGGGTGAAGTTGAAGTTGTACATGACCTGTTCACCCGTTGACCTGTGGCAGGTGTGAGTGAAGGTGTCCCAGGCTGGAGAATAGACCACTGGACTCCAGTACTCCTGAAAGAGGCCCGGACTCCAGGAAGTGTCTGTTATGTCCACCTCCTTCCCCTGCAGTGGTTTCTGGGATTGCTGTGGTGGTCGTGTGGAATCATTTGTGGGCTTTCTCTCTGTTTTTTTGGTCAGACTGATGCAGGTTATGACAGGACTGTGGTGTTTGCCCTCAGCTTCTGTCATGTGACCTATAAAAGGTATATTGATTATGCTTTCTAGTTATTATGAATTATTATTATTTATGTGAAACTCATACATGTTTGATGGTAATTAATGAGGTGAAAACAGTCTTGAGTTTCTCACCGCCAGTGTCTGTGCTGCTCCTTAATTCCTCGTTGCCATTTTGAATTCCCTTCTTCACTCCCACCAGTTTCTGGATCCTTCTCAGTGTTCCTTGTGCCCCCTCCTCACCTTCTGCCCTCCTGGTCTGAGATGAATAAGAATGTGATGGAATCAACGTACAGCTGACCTCTCTTGAGCTGCCTCAGCCCAGTGTTTTCTGTTCAACACACACACTCAGCCTGCTACCAACTGCAGATCTTAAAAACTGCTGAGGATTCTGGGTAATACAGGCTCCTCTTTCTTTCTTTCTTTCTTTCTTTCTTTCCTTCTTTCTATATTTTTGGCTCTAAAAGATGAAACTCACCCAGTCTTGCTGTCTGCCATCTGAGTTTTCTCTGTTAGGATTCCAGGCTTCAAAATTCACACCCTAATGAATCAATTATAAACATCCAAATAAAAGCCGTGCCGAATGAATTTGGACTGTGAGAATAAAGTAAACTGCCAGAGGTTACACTAAAAAATTGATCAGACCGATGTATCTTGTGATATGAGTCGCACATCTTATGGTTAAAACCTAACAGTGTTTGAGTTGTCACAAAAAGATTCACAAGATTGTTTTGAAAGTAATACGATAGACAATATATGCTTATCAACACTTCTGTAAAGATGAACATTTGTCAAAGAAGAACTACAATTTCTGATTAATTTAGATATTAAATAATCTGACTAATTTAGTTTGTCTTTAGAGTGTACTGAGTTAGTACAGGAGCTACTAGAGAAACTAGATAGAGGCCATTTTTGAACAGGAAGTGGTTTTGTGATTTTGATCTAGTTAAATGTTTATTGAAGAAGCTGATCTTCAGCTTTAGTTTGTTGATTAATAAGTGCAATTGTTTAATGTTTTATTTCTGTGGTGATTTACCTGAACAGAGGAATTTTTCACTGTTTTCTCCGAACACACTCTTTCATCCTTCTCATCCCTTGTGAGTAGTTTTGACCGGTGCTGATCTTTGACCGTCTCTGGATTAAAAAACAGCACAATTTAGATCAAGCGGATTGATGCCGCATCAGTTGGTGTATATATAATTTTATGTATATATTTTATATATGTAATTCTAGATGCATATATAATTTTGGGAAGTCTGGGGAAGAGTATGACCCTGATCACATTTTATATGATTGACAGAATCAGTTCGAGCACAAATCAAATCCTCTGTTTCGCAGGGGCTTTTGGAATTGCTTTGTGTCATCACTGAATTAATCCACTAAGACTGTGCGACATGCACGGCGTTCTGTGACCCCTCGCTCACCCCACTTCCCATCTAACGAACACACAGACCACCGACTCTCAAGATCTGTTACCTGTGTCGGAATGATTCTCGCTGTGTACCGATCCATCTTTTCTCATGGTGGTTGTCTTGTGAGTATTATCAGACTCTGGATGATCTGTAACAGAATAACGGTTTATTTTAGGAGCAAATCATGGAAGGCGAATGAAGTGTAGTATTATTGAGGGAGTCCACTGCCAAGTAGGTCACGGGCACGGGCATTTGTGTATTGCTGCTCAGAAATATAAGGCAGAACAGCTTTGGTGGGTCAAATGCAAAAAAACTAAAATCAATTCATTTTTTTCAAGATCATTCGTAATCCTACAAACAAAGCAAAAAGTCAGACACATACAGCTTAATGCTGTGGTTACAGACGGTCCTCCAGATGAAGATTAAAGACTAACTAACCCTTGGATAATTAATTTTAAAGACCTTTAAACTTTATGACAGTGTCTTTATAGTACTAGTTGATATGTACCATTGGGCATGTCATTATATTAAGACTGTGCTGAGGTTTATAATGAACTCTGATCTTTGAATGTAATCAGAATGGAATTCTGGGTATATAAAAAGTGATTTATATAGTAAAACAAAGTAGTAAAAAAAGTAAAACAAGCAGACAAACCTGTAGTTTCCTCCTCGGATGTCACTATTATTTGGGACCTTGCATAAGAAAATGCATAACATAAATGTATTAACAAAGAAATAAACATTACAGATGACTAACAGAGTAAACATCTTTAAAAACAGCTGAGAAACACAACATGAACATCATATAAACGATCAAATTCGTAATAATATAATTTCATCTGGACTACACTGTGTGTTTCATTATATTCTAGAGTTGATACAGTGAAAAGCATTTGACAAATTTGAGACATAGTCCAGACAGTCTGAACTCAGTAAAAATACAGTTTAAAGCACAGTCATGTGCATAGTCGAGTACAGTCAAAAATACAGCAAAGTCATGAGAACGGTCAACAGCACAATCAAGAACGCAGTCAAAAATTAAGTTACAAGCACAATCAAGAACACAGTTTAGAGCAAAGTCATGAGCACAATAAAGGGAGCTTTTAGGAGCAAAGTGAATAGCACAGATACTGCTTTTATTCTGTGACATGACTTGATACAGTAGAACTGTTAATATTTGAAAAGAAGATCAAAAGCAACATGTGATGCTGCAGCAGAGATGACCCTGACCTTGGTTTAACCAGGTCATCTGAAACAGTGACTTAATCCATCACACTTGTCCCAATTAATATAATCCTAATCCAGCTCTCCCATAACACAGAATACAGCCCATCATGATCTAATGGACAGCCCTGACACAGACACAACTTTATGTGCAGAAAACAGGCCAACTGAAGCTGCATTGGTTCTAGCTCAGAGAACTGAAACGTTATTAAATAATGAATCTAAAATGCCGGATGTGTGACAATCTCTAAATTACTTAATCAAAATAAAAACAGCGTATCTAAATCCAGTAGATGCAATAAACACACACAAACACACAAACACGCACGTGCATCTGTAACAATGAAATGCCAAAAGATCCGTAACTTACCTTCTTTTTCCTTTTTCCGAATGAATTTTATTTGTGTGAGTCTTTGGATGCTTCTATAAGTCAAAAGGCAAGATGTGTTTGTTTAGTTTTGATTTATATTTTATACGAGATTGTCATATATGATGTCACATGTCTGTTGGCTGCATATCATTTAGATCAAAAGTCATGCTGGGGGGGTTTTGGTAATTTCTTAATGAGTGTGACCTGCTGTACCTCAAACACGTCAGTCACAGATTAACCAGCGTTTACACGGCGGCAGCACTTTTGATTATTAATATTCCTTTCAATGTCACATTTTACATAACAGCTTTCAAAATGAGTGACAGAAAGATCCATGTGACTTCATGTGGTCGCACTCACAGTGGTGGTGCTGGGTTCTGAACCACTCCACGCACCCATGTTCCTCGAGGAGTTGGGGGTGCATGGCCTTCTGGGTAATGTGCCAGAGTCCTGGCTGGTCTGACCACTCTGGACGGGCTCATAGAGGCTGTCTGTGGAGCCATTCTGGATCAAATGTAAGAAATGTAAGAGGTATAAAGACACTGAGACTTTTTTTGCTGAAATATCTCAAACTTTAGAATTAAGTTAATTTCTCTGACGTTGTAGCTTGGAAATTGTTACTGAGGTTATACAGAGGCTAGTGTGATGATGGCAGGTCAAAGGTGACAGGTATCCCAGCTAGAACATTTCCTTAACGTTTCCATTAAGTAACAAAAATGTTATTTTGAAAGTTCTAGAAAAGTTCAAAACACCCACTTTTCTAGACGTTGTATTAACATTATTGCTTGGTTATAAAAACAATCAAACATTTAATATTCAACCATTTTTAATTGTTCCCCTAACTACTTAAAAATAACATTTTGATGATATGTAAGGTTAAAAAATGTTCTCTTAACATTATTGCAAAGACATTTCGAGAACATTAGCCAACATTCTGAGAATGTTCCCTGTTAGCTGTGATTGCACTATTCAGTACTGCAGTATAAGGTGTGGACATTTGACACATCTGTTTTTCTTATAGCTTGGATGACTTTGATGACTAAATCTGGCTTGAGGGAAATGCACGGGCTGATCAAGTCGATCACCGGCTGCTGATCCATGAATAGGACACTTTCCACCGGGTGCTGATCCGTGATCTGCTGTAAGAAGCTCTCTGCCTCACAGTAATCCTCACCTCTCCTCAACGTTTCCATACAAGCCTAATGCCAACCAAATCTTTCCTTTACACTTTCTCTCTCTCTCTCTCTCTCTCTCTCTCTCTCTTTCATTTTCAAAAACAGTACCATTTAGCATGTTTCATAATCAGTTTCTCCTGTGGGGACTGACTGGTCCCCACAATGTGGGTGTGTGACCATCATTTGTAGGTTTTTGGCACATATCACACACAATGTTTAAATATCTACAGCTCTAATGTACAGTATGCCAAAAACCTCTGAACAAACATGTTCTGAACTTTACACTTTTGATGGAAAATGACCTACTGATTCAACATGTTCATTTGTTACAGAAATGTATTCAGATTAAGATGAAGTTATACTAATACTAGTAGAACCAAGCATCTAATCTTGCTCATTTCCAGCAGAGATAATAAAAGACGTTCGATCTGATATTGTGCGGAATGTCAGGTCATATCAGTTCAAATCACAATGTTAACTTTCAGTTCTGTGACTTCTAGAATAGATGATAAATCCATCCTGATGATAACAAATGTCATTTCTTTCTCTGGTTCTGTTAATATGGAAAACTGAACGACGAGAAAACTGTTTCTTACCAGAGTGAAGCAGAAGAGGTTCATTGTCCAAAAGTCTCAATAATTGCCCTTATATCTTCATGCGGTTTTGAAGAGGTGTGTGTCAGTGTCTTGACATGTATGTGATAGTGCTTGAGTGTCCAGGCACAGGCAGCACTGAGACTGAGTGGCTGTTGTACTGTCTGTGGCCAGATTAATGCAAATTGAAAATCCCTTCCATAATCCAATAGCAACAGTGGACCGTATCTCTCCTGGTAACACTCTCATACTGCCCCAGCCCTGGCTGCTAAAGAGCTGCAAATACCCCATCCATCCCCTCATCAAAACAAGCGTGCTTGCCATGTGCCCTCAGCAGGGGAAGAAACATCAGCTGGCACACTAAATGGTATAAATGATGGTCACATACAATAATTTTGACTGTGAAGAATAAGCGGGTGACATCACGATACCTCTCCAAAAATGTCAGATTCCTACAGTACATTAGCATGCCCAAAAATACCCCAAAACGTGTATTACACATTTAGTCAGCTAAATGACTAAATGTGTATTATGGTACATAATTACAGCTCTATGAAGCGCTCAAAACGTAAGAGAATAATTTGGTTCAGGAGATCTGTTTATGACACTGAACTTCAAAATTTGCTTTCATAATAATTAGATAATTATATAATTTAATAACTGATCGGCCTCAAATAATTTCTGGGTTAGTTGATCAAAGCAAAACTGTTGTGTTTGGATTTGATGTGGAGAATGAGTTAGGCTGCACTTATCAATTGGAAGTGTTACCAGAACGTTTCCTTTAACGGTGTGTTCACTGTGTGTTCACACGTGTGAACCCGTCCTCTGCATGCGAGTTGTGAGATTGTATTTAACCGCAGACGCCCACAGATAGACGCATGTGACTGGGCGGTTTAAATTCTTAAAAAACATCTTAAAGATGTTTACCTATTTTTGTTTTTATTTATTAATGAGATGTTTTAACATGCGCGTGCGCATCGGCCTCGTCTCATACTATATTACACTGACTGCCGGCATGGATTCGTGAGGCCTGTGGCGATTTGGGTGAGTAAATAATTTCCTAATCTTTTCTTTAAGTAAACGTTTTAGTAGTTTTGTAAAGAAGTCGTGATAAACAATTGTGAACTATTGGAGGATCTGCGATGTTTTTAATCTTTTCGCCACACGAGGGCGCCGTCGCTTTGACTTTATTCCCTGCTATCAAACTATGTAAAGTTTGTTACATTCAGTGTGTGCGTGCTGCGTTTCGTCTATTAAATGTATTCGGTTAATTTTAGTTTAGTTATAGATTTAGTTATAATATATCTTATATGTTAGTTTTTATTAAAACTACATGGAGAATAATGTTGTCATATTTTATGTATATTACGTTTCAGTTCGCCATTGTGTGGGCAACATGAAAAGGGAAACCCATGTGACAATGTGTGACAGAGATATTTGTTAAGTAAAGTCCCCTGGTCAGATCTTCCTCCTTTATCTAGAGCTGAAGTAGGCGGTAGTGAGACAGGTGAATGAGATTAGAGCAGGGTTTGATATATAGGTCGAGCGTGCGATCCCTGAGCCACAAATGATGTACCGAGCTGCCGCAGCATTGATTCTGTTTGCCCTTGTTCAGAATTCCTAAATTGTTCAGAATGGCCTCTGCTTTTCACATTAGTCCGCAGCCTTGACTTACATCTGAACTGAGAAAGATGTATGAAGATGGTGTAATGACAAATAAAGAGGATGAGACATGATTACGTTGATATCTAGTTAAAGCTAAAATCTGTCATTTTAATGGTTAAAAAATGAACAAAAGTCAATTATTGAACAAATACGTGACAGATAAGTGTTCAGAACAAGATCTGCTTCCTATTAATCCAGTTACTAATGGTAGGTTTATAATAATGATTTGTGATTGAAATGTCAGTTTGGCTTCATTTGACTTCAGCATACGTGATAAGAAGTGCGTACAGTAACCTGCAATTGATGTTTCAAACAGAGATGGCGGTAGAGAGGCAAAAGTTACGAATTGCAGCTTTAATGGGGTTCAGCGTGCAGTTTTTCATCCAATATTCGGCTGCGATGTTTACCTGTGAGTTGGCACGTTGCTATACAGAATTTAAATTAGGTATGTAAAATGATTGCTTTTGCATCTTGAAATGTAAAGTATAGGACAATGTAAAACAGATGCACAAATGAACAGGTACTGTGAATTAACACAGTATGTACACAAAAGTATACATTTACATCTCTGATGATACACGTAATGTAACGTGTCCCTCAGATGGCAGTATTTAGTCTCTCTGATGAAGGATTACACAGTCTGGCTGAATATTAATGGAGCTAAAATGGTTTAAGAAGCAGATACGGGCCAAACACTTGTGTCAAAAAGATTCATGGGTAGGAACGATTCGAACTGTTGTTCGTGAGCCAGGCTGCAAGATAGCAAGAAAAAACATCAATCCATCACCAATATTTTTGAGAAACAACATCATCTGTCACCTCAAGGGCATCACACAGAGTTAGTTCTTTTGGAGGGAAAGATTAAGTGTATTAAAGGCTGCTGCCCTAATAATTGTTCCAGAAGCGAGTGAGGTGTTTGGAATGGGGTGGGGGCACATGCCTCCCCCGGGCACCTTACATGCCTGTGCTGACCTTTGAACCCCCGTGTGTTCGGAATCTGAACCCAGAGGTCATGACCTCACGCCCCCTCAACTGACTCCTGAATGTTTGACGGCCTTTAGTCAAAAAGTGAAACAGTTTGGCCCCGAACCGGGTGACCTTCTGCTCCGTTTCGCCAGGTTAAGGTATGGGAACGCGATGACCTCACGTGGCCTTCGTTAGCTCGCACTGTTATCAGTCTCACACTGTAAGATCCTCCTACAAGCACACGAGACAGAATATTAAAGATATTACACTGAATTTTAAAATGCATTCCAATAAGGTTATCCGTGCTGTTATTCTGAGCACTTTCTAGGGTCACTTGACTCTGCTTTTTCCAAAGGTATAGGAGGTATGCTGAATAATAACTTTGAGCCTCCTTTCATATCTGTAAATATAAGAATATGAAACCGATATAACCTGTATATGAAACCGGACAAAATGTTGCTTTCTGAGTATGCGTCCAAAGCAACGCTTAACATTCTGTCTACTAAGATGTGTGTGCATCAGTTTGTTTGTTTTTTACAAAGACTTCATGCTTGTTTTGATAATCCAGATATCCCACAATCCTTTGTGATGTTTTTTCTTAGCGGCTGATTTAAAGAATAAAATTAGCATCTGGTGACAGAGTGGTTCAAAAAGTAAATTAATTTATAATTGTAGATTTTTATAAACGTATGATTCTGCAGTCGTTTGCTTGGTTATGTGTAAAGATGATAACGCCATTTGATAAGGTCATGTGACAACTGCTACGAAACTTCCAGTGTTGTGTGTGAAAAATGTTAGAGGTTAATTCAAAGAGACAAATACTTCAATAAGAGTGAAACTTGTGTGCTAGAGGAAACAGATGCAATCGGACTGCAGTTCAGAACTGAAGGAGCTCTTCTGGGTTTGGACCGAGTGTGTCTCAGGATGACATGAGGAGTGTGACGAGCATCAGACAGTTGAGGTCGTCGTGGCGACTCTGCCACTGGGTGGGACACACTTCATTCCACACACGTGTCACTCAGCAGCATCTAGCCTCGGGCCTGTTTTCACCCCTCCAATCACAACAATTGACATTCAGTTTATGATTAGCATTCACGCTGCTTTCTGTGTCGTAGGCTGTAGGTTTTGTGTGTTATGTGTGTCGTGGTTTCTCCACAGAACATAAAAATCACGTCAGCAGTTGGAGTCTATTCTGTAAGTTTTCTGGTACTTAGAGTCAGAGATTTGAATTAAAACATGATCAGATTTTTCAAAGTTTGAAAAAAGTTTTTAAATCTTTAAAAATGAACTTTTCCAAATTATCCAAGATATGCTGTCCACGTTCTTTTAACGGCTTTTTTGTGAGATGATGGAATTAGATGACTCCATCATCTCCTGACATAAAGGAGCAACCTCTGCTTATACACTTTTCTTCTTTTTGTGGTTAATTTATATCTACGTGAAAGATGCATCTTGTGACTTTGGTGTGTGTGTGTGTGTGTGTGTGTGTGTGTATGTCTCAGCTGCCCCCTCAGTGACCCGTGACCTCTGGTAACCCTGAGCCATGAGCTGCCCTTTCATTCCCAGCAGGCTGGTGACAGTAGGGCTAATTCCAGCGGGTTCAAGCAGGCGCCATAAAACTGTTCCTTTTTAATGATGACAAAGCACATGCGATGCTTGTTCTCCTTTAATTAGTCTATTTTTGCCTGTTGTTTCCCTTTATACAAGAGAGCAATTGTGCGAGAGACTTCAGGCACATCCCTGCGTATCTATTTTAAAGACTTGGCACGATTTTAAGGGTTTATTTGTTTAGTTTTATTTTAAGCAACATCACTGATCAAAATATGTAGAGCACAGTGGATTTGTACTGTGCGTTAAAAGGCCAGAGTTTAAAATCAGGGAGAAAATATCATATTTTTTTACAGACTTTGGGTGCAATATACCAACGAACAGAGAACAATCTCAGAATGTTGGCTAACGTTCTCTAAAAGTTATGTCAACGTTATTAAAAATGCTTTGCAGTAGCGTTAATAGAACGCTCACAATGTCATATCTCATATATCAAAAATGTTATGCCTAAGTTGTTGGTGAAACATTTAAAAAACGTTCAGAATTAACATAAGTTTTGAATAATGTCCTCATAACCAAGCAATAACGTTAAAACAACATCTAAAAAACTGGATGTTTTGAACATTCCTAAAACAAAATAACATTTTCAATGTTTTTTGTTACTAATAGAAATGTTGGGGAAACGTTCTTACAACCTAAAATTGTTAGCTGGTGTATTCATGTACATTTCTTTGTTAGATTCACCTTCGCAATCACAGTCTGGTTTATACTAATGTGAATGTCACTGTCAAACACAGAAACCTCAGCAGGGCTATTGTGACAGAAAGTAATAAGGAGAACATTTCCCTCGACACACCAGCATCTAAACAGACTCAGTCAGTTATAGAAGCCTGTTACTGTAAAGTCAGGCAGAAATTAAGAGCCATCACTCAGAAGGGAGGGCAACATCACGCTGGCAATTGTTGTACGATGCGCCTCAACCTTCTAATTCCAACCGTGTGTATTATTACTGTTGCGCTGGTACTTGATTTTTCTCTGTGGGCGGTTTCTGACTGCATGCTGTAATTGTCTCCACATATACTTTAATAGGATTGACTGTTAAACCTGTTTTCTGGTCAGAACAGACCTATTCTTCTCAGGAATTTGCAGAGCGGGCGGAAAAGGGGTCTTGATGTGGGACTTCTGTAAGTTAAATAAGTTATATTATTAACCAAGCAATAAAATGCCAAAACACTGAATGTTTTGAATGTTCCTAGAACTTAAAATAACATCTTTAATGTTTTTGTTACTTAATGGAAATGTTACAGAAATGTTACAGAAATGTTAGAGAAAGCTAGTGATGTCATCTTGTCATCTTTGGAATTCTCCAGGGAATTTTTTATCTTTATGATTCCAGAAAAGGGGAATAGTCTGACAGTTGATATCTGTATGAATAATATCCAGAACTGAAGCAGGTGACTGTATGTAATGAGGAGCTAAAGTCTCTCTTTGCTCTTTATGAAATTTCATTGCTGTCTCTGAGAAACACTGAGATATTAAAGATCTCATTGTGAGTAGCAATAATCTACCCTCCCGTTTTCCTAAACCATAAAATTTGATTGGTTAGTAGAATTGGAGTGTGTATGTACATTTAGGAACATGTCTGTCTTGGGCAAAATTACCATCATCAGGGGTGGAATAAACGCTGAAGGATGGGGTGAGGGGGGTATCAGGAGATGTCTTGTCCTCCGAACACCTTATAACATTCTTTTACCCATAATTCCTCAACCTCCAGCGTTTTTTCCACTTCAGTTCGTTCAGGCAGACGAAGCGAGAAGGGTTTTCAGAAGCACATTGCGGTCCTAGTTAAGATGTCAGTGATGCGTGTGCTTTCTCAAGGTCAACATCACCTAATAAAAATTCACCAGGGACCACTGTTATTATCAGCTAACAACAAAATGGCTGAGGAAAAGTAATTATTCCCAGGCATGAGGTAGATAATGACTCTCATTGCCTCTATCTGAGACGAATAGGTTAAAAAGGTGTTGATTTCCCAAAATACCTTTTTGTTTGCTACCTTCAAGAGTTAATTGTGCTTCACGCTGTCGGACATCTTCCGCTAGTTAAAAATCATGAGACACCCTTCAGACGTAACAAGCTCCACTATGGGTTTCTGGGCAACATCCAAGTTAAATGCCCTCTGTGGGATGCGTAATAACGGTTCAGACTCAGGTGACTGGGCCTTGGATGTGCAGTAAAACTGCAGCCATCACTCTGGGGCTGATGTGGAGGTCAGTGCCAAGAAAACCAAAAGGGCACATCAGTTTTTAGAGTTCTCCAGAGGACGAGCAGTTTCTCCATCACCTTCATGTGAGGGGCGAGCGGACATTCATTATTTCTCAAGGCTGTTATTTGTGTGGTGTCTGATCGACCATGTGAACTTAGCAGAAAAACGACGGTACTTTACGAGCGGAACTGCGTGGCAGCGGTTGTACGCTGCAGTTTGAACGTCACCTGTCGTGGTTTGTCCGATTTTTTGGTTCATTGTAAGTTAAATTGCTTTGTTTGTTTGTGTTGTGGCTCAGAAATGTTTCCTTATGTCCCTGAATATCATTTTACTTGAGTTTGTAACAAACAAATACATTTTAATAAAATAATATTCAAATTTTAAAATACACCAGCTGTTTACCACTGTATTTATGATTAAATGATGCAAATGTGGATTGTTTATTAGTGCTCATAGTTTTAATTTAATATGCGTTTTCGTTTGATTCTTTACCTTATTTTTTACCTTATCAAACCTGATGATATTTATTCTGTATTTTCGAACGCCTGTTTGCAGAAAGTTGAGAACTTTACTCAGTTTGCTAATTAGTTCATTACAAAGTTCATTTATTTTATCATTTAGTTTTAAACGTCATTTATTTCTTTTATTAATTGAATCATTAAACCAGCGAACTCAAAATAAGGATGTGTTCATGAATGTTATTATCATTCAAATGTTCAAAAATTAATGATTTGACCTATAAATGAATGTTTTGACGTAATCATTTTGGTTTGTCTTTCTTACTGTTTTCTTCATTTTGCAAGCAACTGAGGTGTGGATAATATGTGCACGGTCCCTGAAGCTGCAGATGATCATCAGACATTATCAGACGTTATTGGTTGGTGTCCTACTTTCCGGTGTAGGTATTTTGCAGACGGTTAAAACTGGCAGGCAATCCTTCAGTTTTCTTTTTGGCAGCACAAGGACAAAACGATGGCTTAGACAGCTTGAGGGGACAGCAGAGCCGCAGAGAGATAAGCGAACAAACACAGCTGAGGAAGAGGAGGGAGGGAAGGACGATGAGGAAGGAGAGAAAGTTGTCAAAGATCAGGGTGACCCTGAGACGCACAAAAACATCTGCCAAAATCCAGAGACAGGAAACCAGGACACCTTGTAATCTTTGTTCTCTGCAATTGCACGCAGTGTCAAACCCATTCTGGTGAACACGGACACGCTCGCGGATCTGAGAGATTGTCTTTGAAAAGCCCTCTCTGCCTGATACTGGATTAAAACATCTAAATCTGTCCAGAGCAGAGAGTAAATATTTGCTCTGGACTACCTGAAATAGTTGCTTACTTTCTTGTTTACATATATGCATTTGGCAGTCACTCTTATGCAAACACAAAATGCTAATACACACTTTTTTCTCTCTTACATTGGCAGTAATTAGTGACTCTTTGTGTTGACTGATGTTTTATATTAATAAGCTTAAACTGGTTTAGTGCCTCTATCATCAGAACAGGTGATGTTTCTGCCTGCTGGCTAGTTATGTATGCTAGTTATGTACGCTTTTTAAAAGCAGTGTCCGCTGCCCTCTGTCTGACAGCCTGGATGACCTTTCACATGGGTCGTCTGTTAGTACAGTGCCTAGAGAATACAGCCATTTGCATTTTACAATTGTTTAACAAATAGCCACCCATGGCAGGCTATTATCTCCAACTGTGACCCCCACCACTCGTGGACACACACACAGCTGTGGTCTGGCACACAGGGGTTCATTCTCAGTTACACTGAATAGAAGCTACATAAGTGCTACATCTGTGAGACTAATTAATCAATACAGATAGATAGATATATAGATAGACAGACAGACAGGCAGACAAATAGATAGATAGATACACTCATAGACACACCTGCAGAGGTCTTATACTTTACAACACTAAATGAATTAACACTAAACACATGCTGTTCTAAAGCATTGTGTTTGATCCTGAAGTAGAGATGGGCAGGGTTAATAATGGCGCGGGTTCGTCTGAGCCCGGGGTTGTCTACGACGTTCATTATTTGGACAGTTTAACTGCAGTTGTCTCCTCGACTTCCTGTGCAGCCTCTGCCCAGCTGACATTGGCTAGCGTGCTTATGTGTGTGCGGAAGATAATCCGAGTCAAGAGTCGACTGTTAAGAAAATGCTTTGAGTATTAAGGTCTGTGTATGTCTGTGTTTGAGGATAACAGAAAATGTCCTGCTGCTCTTGTGTGCGCTGGGAGATTCCCTCAGGGCTGGAGCGGGTCACAGCTGTAGAGTACATTGCTGGTGTTGTCGAGACATAAAAAGGCGTGTGTGTGTGTGCGCGCATGTAAGTTTACACTGTTTGTGTTAAAGCAGCTGATGCATGAAATGAAACTCAGGTAAGCACGTGGGCCTGCGGCTGTCGCATGTCTTCCACACTGAGTTGACTCCAGTGCATTGATTTTTGCTCCTCACGGCTGGCAGAAAGATTCAGCCGGAGGTTTGAACAAGTGAAATAAATCTGCATTCATGTTTTACTTCTGACATATTTCGTGGTGAATCTAATAATCCATTTAATAATCCATCGATGGTGTTCAACAGGAAAATGAAGCCAGTAGTTGGTTGGGTTGTAGAGCACCCAGCTAACAATTTTAGGTTGTAAGAATGTTTCCCTAACATTTATATTATTCTATTAATGTTCCAGGAACATTCAAAACATAATTTTTTTGTTTGGTTATAAGACCTTTCCACTAACAACATAACAATGATGTTTGTGATATATATGATGTATAAAGTTTTACTAACATCACCACAAGAAATGGCTTTTTGGCTGTTGGTTGCCATTTTTTCCGACCTCTATCAAAAAGACAAATTGTTTGGAGGCAGAGCAAGTTATTATATTTTGAAAGAAGAAAAATATTTAATGAGATTTTACTTCTGTCTCATTAAGTACCGCCGGTTAACATCTCATTTTTCTTCTCTCCTTTATGAAAAGTTGCATCCTCTAGCAAAATGAGGACAATCGTACCTCATCCGGACCTCATAAGTAAGACCTGCAGTTTGTGTCAGCCAGCAAAGCATTCTGGGAACTCGGAATAATAAGTGCTGGGTTCTGATCAATGGGAGCCACCGCACTGTTAGTGGCAAAATCAATACAGTTTTCTTTCCTATTACAAAAGACTGTCTTGTTGCAAATGAGCTCTGAGACGGAGTTGCTTGGTAAAGATGTCCAAACCAAGGAAACTAAAGAAGTGTTAAAAAGAGGTCAATGACTTCTATTACTGCTGCTATGTGCACTGAATTCGGCTCATTCATTATAGTCAATGCAAGCTATTCAGTGGCAATTGACTGTTTGTAGATTAGTATTGAAATATAATTGATTATCATGGTCAATTACAAGCAGCTGTCAGTATGCAGTTTGACAGAATGTGGCTGACAAACTTGAAAGAATAGGAAGCTTGTTAATAATGTTTTAACATTTATTTTCATTGATCTGTGTTTGATGAGGCTATCGTGTATGGTTACATCAGCAGAAAAGATGTTTTATAGAGTTAATACAGTTCCATTAAAAAATGATGGAAACAATTTTATGCTTTTCTTTAGAATAACATACAGAAACCAGAACCAAAGACATTTGATTCAACAGTAAGTGGGCTCATTTTGATTTCAGGTTGTATTTGAAGTCAGTTAAAGGTAAGATGTTGGAATAATATTTTCGGATTCCGCGAGCTCTTTTTACATCGCTCATCTAAATCAAATGAAATATCAGCTTGTCGGTGAGCTCATCTCACCGTGAGAGCTGTTCTCCAGCTGAGTGACCTTTAACGCACGTTCCTCAGTGAGACTCGATCAGTGTCCTCTGAAGAGATCTGTGTACTGTGAGTTTATAAGGCAAAAAGGAGAATGTTTGTGTCATCCGGGTGAGGCGACGCTAAAAAACAGTTAAAAAGAGTTTATGTTGTTGGATGACAGATGTGTTCATATAATGATCAACCCCACCATGCAGAGGAAAACAAGTCCAGTAGCTTCTATGGCTTTATCATTTCTGCATTGCCCTAGTTTTCCATTGTCTGTTTTATTATAGCAAAATCAATATTGAAACCTTTTGGTTTTAAAAGGCCTTGAAATTTCAAACTGTCCATTATGACATCATAGTTCCACTCACAGCCTAATTTCAAACCCCACTGCTACTCTCTCTCTCTTTCTCTCTCTCACTTCCTTTCACTTCCTTATGCATCTATTGTTCATCTGGGCTTTCTTTCAAAGCAGCACCTCGTTCCGCCAAACGCTGGTGTTAATAAGACTCATCACTTTCCTTTTTGATTATGTGTGACAGCTTGGTCAGAAATTAGCCCTACTTTCACCCCTCTGAGAGGAACAGAGTGTCTGCGGTGCCCCGCGGTCACTCCTCTGACACTCTTAAATGTGAGTCCGGCCCGGGAAGCTCCTGGATTTTGCACACTACTGGTCTCCTGCGCCCGGGGTCTGGCCCATTCTGTTTGTTCAGCAGACATTTTAACCTTCATGTTGCAACAATGAAACAAGAATAGAGCAAGTGTGTGTGTATGAGAGAGAGACGGTGGGGGTATTTGACACATCTCCTTAAGCCACTGTGTGCTTTATTATATTTGGCAGGCCTTATCGGTCATGCTAATCAAGTGAACGATTTGCCACCCTCGTCCACAGCAACTGACAAATACATTATGAACCAAAGAGAAACGCGCAACTCTGAGCACGTCACCTGCAAACCAGCTGGCGCTCTTTCCGCCCGCAGGAAACAACCTTTCCGAGCTCAATAAACTAAATAATTCACAGAGGTTATTTGCTTTGTGCTGAACGTAGAGCAAATCTTGCATCCATTGGAGGCTGTCCAGCTAACAGGGAGCTTTCTCCGAAAATAACGCTCTCATAAGTTCTCTCAGGGTTTTTAAATCTATTAGTGGAATGTTTTTTTAATGTTATATATCATGTATATATCAAAAACATTTATTCTTAAGTTGTTAGTGGAACATTTTAAAACTGTTAAATTTAAAATGTTTAATAATGTTCTTGTAGGCCAAGCAATAACGTTAATACAACCTCTACAAAACTGAACTTTTAAAACAACATTTTTGTTACTAATTGAAACGTTAGTGAAACGTTCTTACAACCAAAACTTTTAGCTGGGTGAAGGTTGGCAGTTTCTGTCAGCTAGCTCTGATGGACTTTGTGACAATTCATAATGCAGCAGCAGCTTTGGGCACATTTATCACCGAGTGGAGCGAGACATACGCTCCGGTTTATCTCCCTCTGGCGCTCCACACGTGAATCTCTCATAAACCTCATGTATTATTTACACATGACATTGATGTGACAGGGAACGTTCGGTGGCATTTGACGTCTGGCGTTTATGAATGATACGCGTATACTCGCTTTAAAATTTCGCCAGGGATGTGACATGATTCCTGGCACAAGTGTGTGTGCCAGCGATTTATGATCATTAAAGAGTTCCGTCTACAGCTGCGAGCCCTTTCATAATGCCCGCTTCCAATCTGCGTGAGGGAATATAGTGTCAGATGTCACACTTAAAGGTCATGGTTCAGAATGGAAACATCCACAGTGACAGCCCATGGTACATGCCAGAAACCCACACCAGGACCGAAAACACGGTTGCTTGTGTTTACTGCCAATGGTTCGTATAAGATAATAGTTCTGTGTGTAAATACCTTAATTTGTGTAAATACAGTTTAAACCAGAACCCAAACAGTTTGATAGGCAGGATCTCAATCATGTGGATTTTCTGTCCTTATATAACCCACGTCACCATTTTTCATTTTAAGAGTTAGAGTCAGCACACATGCTCTTTCTGAGATATTGATGCTTGTGTGTGTATGGGTTTGAATCTGGCTCGCAACATCTGCGATATATACCCAGCTAACAATTGTAGGTTGTAAGAATGTTTCCTTAATGTTTCCATTAATCAACAAAAATGTTTTTTGAATGTTCTAGGAATGTTTAAAACATTCAGTTTTTTAAAGGTTGCATTAACATTACAGCTTGGTTATAAGAACGTCATTCAGACATTTTCAAATCATGTAACAGATTTAAAACATTCTACTAACTACCTAATAATGTTATCGATATATGATATATAGTTTTAAAAAATGTAATAGAAGTTGATAACTTCGAGAGAACCTTTAGAGAACATTAGCCAACATTCTAAGAATGTTCCCTGCTAGCTGGGTATCATAACATTGTGATTGAATCAACCAATCAGGCCCCAGCAGGTGTGATTTGTCTGTAGATCACAGAGAACAGCTGCTGGCTTCCATATGGCTGTGAGACTCACTAAACACCAAATATGTTTACTTACCCTTGCACACGGTAAGTCAGGACTTATACATCCATATGACCAGGCCGGTTTTATTAACAGTATTCTACATGATGATTAATGCATGACTTATGCTCACAGGTGTTTATTAGATGGACTTAAATGTCCCCATGCGGTTCTCATCACTTCCGCTGGCCTTGTGCCACACATAGCCTGCAGAACCGATGTCTCCTAGCTGCTGATTCATCAGTATTTTCCAGCAGATGCAGAGGATTTCTGGCTGCACCTGGCAACGCAGTGCAGGACTTCCCATGACTGTGGAACCTGGATGTGGTCCGACTGCAATAATGACATGCCGTGTTTGAGTGTCTCCAGTGGACAGATGTTTTTAGATGAACAGCTGAAGTTCTAATGAGGATCTGGGAAGCTGAGCGAGGAACCTGATCTCGGAGGAAAGAATGAGTTTAACTTTACTGTAAGTCCATGAAAACGTCAGCAGAAGCGAGTGTTTGTGTGTGTGTGTGTGTGTGTGTGTGTTTGTGTGTGTTAAATGAATTGGCCGCCTATACATGAACATTCTGTCATCATTTGTTATCATTTTGTAAAACGTATATACGTATACGTGAGAATGGTAGCGACATGGTGCGTTCCTCATACAAAGCCATCAATTGGCTTTAGAACCCTTACATAAGCCTAATGGTTATTTTAAGGTGCTCTAGAAATATCTCCTTTTGTGTTCCACAGAAGCAATAAAGTCACACAGGCAGAGCTAGAAATGGGGG
>JAZGTJ010000676.1:0-57832 GCA_036877575.1 Botia almorhae | reverse complement strand
ACGTACATATTTCATACAAGAAGTAGAAATGGCAGCCAAAGTTTTCAAAAGTCTTATGAATGTAAGTTAAATATTGAATATGTAAAGTAAATAAATATAAGTAAATATTCTGTTCATCGTCAGTCACAGACGAGTAAAATAAATAAATGATTTATTCCTGAAACGACCAGCTCAAATCACCTGTCGCTTTAGATTAACGCCGGGAATGTCATTTCAGAAATCGTTTTTGTGACGCGGAGGCACCGGAGACGCCATCGCCTCGCGTCTCGGAATAAAGCCAGAGGATTCTCGCGCATCTTTTGTGTATTTTCATGCCTGAGCTTCAGGGACCAGAAACGATTTCAAAAATAGGATGAAATCGCCTCCCACATGCGTCTAAAACATATGATGTAGCTGAAAGAAGCTAACAGATGCGCAGACGGACTTTAAACCGCAGAAAGTGTATCGCGCAGATTAAAACGCGGAATGATCTGTCAGTGAGCTCTGACAGCTTTCCGTTCAAGAAATAATCCCGTGAAGGCTATTTTTAAACGCATGTTCAGAGCCCTGCATTAAACAGAATATTGAATGTTACGCTTTCATGTCAGCTTGATCATTTGTGTATACGTCTTTATCTAGGTCATGACTTTGGCTGTTGCGGTGATGATCACCTGTGTTATTTACTATGAATTTAAAGATGCTGTTAAAGACGGATTTACGCAAGACGTTTTTGATAACTTTAAGAGAACCTTTAAAAGACGTTAGCCAATGTTCTGACAACGTTCCCTGTTAACTGCGTTTCTTCCCTATCAAACGTTTTTCTTCCTGTTGCTTGGAATAATAATAAAGCATCATTATTTAGGCTGACCATGTCTCAAGCAATATTAACAGTGACAACTTTGTAAAAGTGGCAACATCACCTTTAAATGTAATTGTTTGAGTTCTGTGTACTGCACCTGCTTGTATGGGTGTACTTTTAAAGCCTCGAGGGAGAAACATGACACTTGTTTATTTTACCTCTGAGCTTCTGTTCAGACACTTCTCTTCTCTACCTGTTTGGCACAGACTGGTATTTACAGATTTAAGAGGGAGTATTTATATCTGTTGTGATTAGAACTGCTGCAGAATCACCTTGTGACCTCAGTTAAACTGAGAGTGATTTCTCTGTTATGTTTAAAGTTCATTTGAAAAGATTAAAGTAACACATTTTTTCAATGCAACAACGTCCTCTGTGACACCTAATGTCACCATGGAGGAAAGTGCTTGGTTTTTTAATTTGGGTTTGGTTATCGCATATTAATAAACAGGTTACTCTGATTTTGATGATTTACTTGTTGAGTAAACATCCCTAAATGTGGAATGATTTGTTTATAAACATTGTATATACACAGAGCTCAGAGAACAGATTGAGGGCTTGCTGATTTACATTAATCTTTAGTCAAGTTCCTTTTCCTCCCCTGATCTCCTCTTGCCTCCTCTGTTCTCCTCTTGCCTCCTCTGCTCTCGCCTCCTCTTATCTCCTCTGCTCTCACCTCCTCTCGCCTCCTCTGCTGTTACTGATCTCACTTGTCCAGTAGCCATAGATACACAGAGGTTAATGCATAGGGCAGAAGGTCAAAGGTTAATGTCCTCTGACACAGTGGTCTTTTTCCCTTGAGACAGTCAGGCGTCTGAGCTAAAATGCCATGAGCTCCTGCTGGACCTGTTGGCCCAGGAAACAAACCTGTGAAAGGTTGTTTCATATTTCCAGTCCTTCAGTGACATCAAATGAGAATAAAAGATTTTTAAAAAATTACAGAAGAGTTTGGTTGAAAATTTGGTCTTGGATGAATTTCATATTTAATGTACAGAATATGTTTATTTTAAAATCTTACATTTTTGATTGACAAATTTGGCAAATCTGAGCACAGTTTGACAATTTGAGATTACATTCTCTAGAGAACACAACTTTGTGCTTTTTCTGTTCTGTGGAATATAGATTCCAGCATGTTCAGGCTTTACTAAATAACATGTGGGACCTTTTTGTGTAGAAGACAGAAAATTAATTGTACACTATGAATGCATCTGTAAAACATGTCAGTACAGGTGAGCAAAATCTCAGCTCTCACTTAAATACCTGTGTTGCTCTGAAGATGGTTATCAACAGATTGAATAGTGGTTGTTGTGCTTTCTAATGTCATGTTTTATTTTTGTAAAGCAGGTTGATCTTAATGGCCAACGTACAGCTGAAACGGGCCTACAAACATGCATCTCTGTTCTGAGGTCAAAGGTTGAAGTTCCACGAGCTGTGGTTCTGTGAAAAGCTTCAGGGCGAGCCGGGGAAGGAATGAAGGGCGGATATTGTATCTCCATTCATGTGGCATTTGAGGTCAAAGTTCAAAGATGAAAGGTCTGCTAGGTTCAAAGTTCAACTTATCACGGCGAGATTGTGGTGAAATTGCTGATCCTGTGTTTGTCTTCGGTTTTCAGGATGTAGGACGCTGTGAAGTGATCACACACTGAATCACACTTGGACATGTCAAAGGGTGTCAAAGTACAGTACAGTCAGTGAGTAAGTAAAGTCTGCATAGTATATTTAGTGTTTATTATGACAGCCAGCAGACACCACAACTGTCTTGCAGGTCTCTATGGAATGAGGAGGTGACAAAAGTGATGGGACATTACTGAAATCACTGGAGAAGCAAATCATTTTTAATTACATTTATTCAGGCACAATGGCTAACACCTGTTTGAAATATAGTAGACCGGAAATAAAATAATCTCCCCTTGTCACTTTAAAACAGCACGTGGAGTTCAAATCCTTAAAACAGCTTAAGACATCTGACACAAATGCTCCAGAGAGAGATTTTAGGCTTTTCGTTTTTTTTTCTAATTGCTAAAGGTAAAAATGACAGTTCTGTCATCTTACACACTTTTGAAGTGCAACACAGTTTCAGAGTACAGTAGATTACAGTACAGTAAAGCAGAGTGCAATCTGAGGGCTTCAGTAGCAGAGCAGTAAAAATATACAATATACAGAACACTATATACAATGTATAGAAAATAAAATAATAATTTCAGTTATTACAAGTAGCAAAAACACTCAACATAAATGTTTAACTCCAAAAACTAGTTTAGCTATTTTGAAATGTAGAATTGTAGAATAATTTTATGCAAATAGAACTAGAAAAACAGCCCATATGTATATAAAGAAAGAAATATAACACATAAATGCATGATGTGTTTCATTGTGTCAAACGTCAAATGAGTTTAATGTTTATCTGTTTTGCTTATGAAACAAAGTGCATGCATGTTTCTCGTTTCCTCAAATAGCTTCAGATAACTCCAGATCTTGTAGTGCGAGAGGTGAGTTGACGCACGTCTCCCTTTGCGCGCACACGTGCACGCACAAAGCTCCTCCTGTAGCTTTAAGCTGCGCGCACTCTGGCAGTCGGGGAGGGCAAGAGAGGAGGAGTGTTAACATTGCGGAGTTCTCGGGGATTCCGAGAAAACACAGTTAAGACTCAGATCCGACTGTTGGTCCTGGAGCCGGAGATCCCGATGGGCGTTTGGACTCTATTTCCATTTGGCTCGGTTCGAAGTGCACGCCTGCGCGGAGCGAACAGTCTCCAAAACACAGCGGCTCGGATAGCGGAATCAGGTACGTGTTTCAAACCAATGCGATGCCATTCCAGCAGCTGGAAAGACTCAGCTGCACGGGACTATGATGGGTTTATAGCTGCTCGATATTTATCGCGATCCTGGGTGCGCTTAAAGATAAAACAACGTGCGTGGAGAGAAGGGGCCGCGCACTCATTGTGCGTTCTTGCGTTCATAAACAGCCAAACGGAGACGGAACGCAACGTTTAGAGACGCGTTTCTAAAAGTTGAACCGCACCAGTGATACGGCTGAAAACGTTGGTCTGACGCACGTGTACGTAAAAAATATCGCCGACGGAACGCGCGCTTCTCAATGGTCGCTGTCATTTAGTTTCCATTTTGTTTCGATGTTGCCGCTTCATATCTCACTCCTGGTTTATTATTTCTAGACGTACTGTGTAAACAGAAGGTTTATGTTTGCGTTTTTGACAAGCCCAATCTACAGTAGGTGTAATGTAAGATTTAATTAAGTGCAACGTGAAAACTGAATATGAATTACTAAAATTATCAGGCCTTTATATAACAGCAATGTTGGTCTGTGTTGACTTTTTTGCGCTCCTTGTGCTTGCTTGAATATTTTGCATCACCTTGGGTAGTCTTAAGCGCTATTCCATAGCCGGTTTTTGGAAGAATCTTTTGGCCTCACCTGTCTTTTATTATTTAAAAAATTCAAGCTGTTTGTTTGTTAGAGAGTTTTTAACATAAACCTGGAATCACCTGCCTGTAACTGTGGTTTTTCTCTTTAAATAGACAACAGAGGGAGTAATGACACTTAGTTTGGACTTTGCATTGTTTATAGTTTTCATAAGGTTTCCCGTGGCTTCAGTCAATAAAAATGGGACCGAAGGGGTCAAAGGTTAAAGTTTAAAGGTTGCCTAGCAGAGGCCATAGTTCGGGGTCAGTGTTAGTTCAGGTGTTCTTGATGGAGAAAAAGACCAAACAGTTACAAACAATTAAGCTAGAGAATCTACGAGAAGCCTTTGTGTGCATGTGCTTTAGGAGTTCACTGCTAGTTTTTAGACCTCATATTAGTTGTTTGTGTAAGTTAGCATTAGTTGATTTCTCAGTGGATGGAGAATGCAGGTTAAGTACGTTAATTAATTCCAGTGCTGGTCACATACTAAGGGGAATTTACTCGGCTAACACACAATTTTTGTCTTGCACGCAGAATTAGTTTTAAAAATCTAGTCATGAGTTTTCCACTTTCCAGTGAGATACAATTAGAATAAATGGAGTTCTTTGTAAGTGTCGTCTTGATCTTCTTTAATAAGATTCAGCTATTTCTTCTAAAGACGTCCACGTGTAAAACGATACATCTTGCAAAGCTAAATAAAGAATCTCTTAGTTCTTTATCTTTTGAAGTCTAAAGTAAAGAGCAGACAGTGTTTTGTGATCACAGGCTTGGCTTGTGTAAGAATAGCAATGAAGTGTACATGATGTTGTTGTTACTATACAAATAAAAATGAACACACAGTGACCCAATTTGTCATTGTGGGTGTCAATAAAATGAACTGAGAGTTGTTAAAACAGAGCTGGCTGGTCACCTTAAAATAGTTTCCTAAATATTAACCTCACCACTGAAATCTGTGGGTCTGTTTGCTGCCCTTAGGCTGTAAGGTAATTAGAACTACAAAGCATGTCATGTTTAATGTATATAAAAACAGGTGATGTTTTTTGAATGCATGCAAATAAACATGAATATAAAAAGGTTTTAAGAAGACACAAACAGGTTTCAGACGACACTAACTGTGTCTTTTATATACTTTAAACTTGACATGCTTTGTAGAAGCACATGGTTTTAGCTCATGCAACATATATTTGCATAGTGTGACATGATGTCGTAAATCCATAGGAGCCACGGGCGCTTTGCTCTCATTAAGTTTGTTCCGTGTGCAGAGAATATTTGGTTTTTTATTATTTACATATGATTGATATAAGAGCCTGAGGAGCAACAGACACCAGTGGTGAAAATGTGAGTAGTTTATTAACCAAAATAAGGAATAGAAAAAGCTATCTAGGTCTGTAGGTTTCAGACAGGGCAATAAAACAGATATAAAGCCCTCTTACCTTTGCACAGAGGCATCGCTTGCATCTATAGATGCATTTTTAGATTGATATTGTTAATTATTTGCTGTTAATATTTGTTTGTTTATTGAATTTGTGTTGAAGATAAACTTTGGTAAGTTTGTGCTTTGCAGTACAGCGTTTACTCCATTCAACAGATTTTTACCCAAAATAAGCACAGAAAATTTACGTCATGATTAGCAAGTTGTGATTTAGAAAATCGTTTGCAAAGATAACAGGGTATCAAAAGCTTATAGGTCATTTGTATAGAGTTTAGACAGTTGCTGATACTTAGAAACATGATCTCAACTACACACACGCTATTTAATGTAATTACTACCGGGCTAACCCACAAATGCCAGCTGCATTTTTGTATGGCCCACTGTGCCTTCAGGTCAGTTTTTCCTGGAGGTCAAGGAATCCTGGCAAACAGGTTAAAGAGATTTTACCGCTCCTAGGGGGCCACTGTTATACCGTGTCTCTATTCAGCAGAATTAAACTGGCGGGGCCAAGAGACTTGCTTTGCTATGTGAAACTGCAGTGATTCTGTAATTGTAAGAGTTAGTTATATATGCAGAGTTTGCAGCCCGAGGCCTCAGTAGGCCAAGCTGTCCTTCACACCATCTTTGTGGCCTGTTCTTTCAGAAACCTTCAAAGCTTGGAGAAGGACAATGACCCTGCAGCAATACAGAATGATCTTGAATCAACAATCAGAAAGACATTCACAGAGCAGGCGGCGTGAATAATCCCAGCTTCATTATTTCTCGCATCTAAAAGCTTTCCCATCATATTACATAGGCCAAAGCAATCAATCAAAGAGAGCCGTTTCCTCAGAACGTATAGATCAAAGATGGACGTGGTTTATACATATTGCTGCTTATGCAGCTTGTAAAAAGATCTATTTAGTGAGTAAAGGTTTTAATTGAAAGCCTGATTACACATCTCAATGTATCTTTTCTACTGTATAGTTTAAAGTAAATGACTTGTGATTCATTAAATAATCTTGTACAATGTTTCGTCAGTGAAGTATACACCTGATGTTAACACGTCAGGGGTGATCTGGAGAAAGCATTTATACATTGGATTGCATTTGTAGTGTAAATGGTAATACATCTCAATAAGCCCCTGGAAACAGCAAAAGACCATCTAACATGACTAAAACTACAAAGAGCATTCTACATAAAGTGTCACAATTCTGATTTGTTTGATTCATTTTTATCTTTGAGACATACAAAAAATAAAGCGGAAGACATTTTTGATACGCGTGTTAATATTCTGCCGCAGGGAACAACAGATCATGTGAGACAGATATCAGGTGTAAACAGATCTTTTGTATTTAACACTGATTTGAGCTAATTACTTCCTGCCCCTGTGGATGTCTCCGCCCCTTTTGTTATGGGGCTGATTCTGCTGACACTCAGGGTCAGGGTTCAAGCTCAGTGGAACAGATTTATGTTGTCATGTGCTGTTGAATGCAGAGCTGCCGACAAGTAATAAAATCCTGTCACTTTCAGAGTGCTTCAGACTGCTGAATCACTTACGACTTACTTAAGGGGGTTAAAATGAATGGAGCTGTTGCCAGGCAACAGGGGACACCTCAGCAGTCGCTAGATGGGGGAGCAGCTATCTGTTCCCCAGCTAACAGTTTTAGGTTGTAAGAGAGTGTCTGTAACGTTTCCTTTAAGTAACAAAAATGTAAAAAAGATTAAAAGTTCTAGGAATGTTCAAAATGTCAGTTTTAGACATTGTATTAACGTTATTGCTTGGTTAAGAGAACATTATACAAACATTTTTATGTGTAACATTTTTAAAACATACCACTAAGAACTTATGAATAATGTTTTTGATTATATGATGTAATGTTTTAGTAATGTTACTGCAAGAACTTTAAGAGAACGTTAGCCAATATTCTTACAGCATTCCGTGTTAACTGGATCCTCACCTGCAGCCAGTGGTTAAATGTTTTTGAGACTGTAGGCACTGCTGGGATAGGGTTTACAAAAGAGGAAGTTTGGTAGTTTTGTGGTGTTATCAAAACTCCTGACCTTCTCCATCTGAGATACAGTTCCCTAGTTTTCCTAGTTTCTCCTTCCTTCTGTGGGTTGATTTTGGTGAAGTGTGAGCTGATCTCCTTCAGTAGTTTAGGAGATGCCCTTCAACAAACGTCCTCGTGTCCTAGCGCTTCAGGCTTACGCAGACAGCACCTGCTCTCCTGGCGTTAATGCCACGCTTTGACTTTGACTGACCTGACCTGAAAGCTTTTCAGTAACTCTCTTAAACAAGATTTGGTCATGTGACACAATCTGAGGCGCTTTGTGTGTCACACTTGACTGAAGGTGTGGGGGAGTTTTCTTCATTCATATTATCAGTGAATGGCTTCAGCGATGTGTATTAACAAATATTGATTCTGTGATTGATTTTGCGTAACACCGAAATGAAGAATAAAGGTAGACAAGATTTGGTTTCATTCTGTTTTGATGAGAAGACATTTTGTTAGACATTCTTTAGTATCTATCGCCTACATTCGCTTATATTTATTTAGTATTTATATATATAATTAATATATAATTGGTATTTATGCTTGGCAAAGGTAATGCTTTAATATTTAATAAAATAACTAAAACGCAGCCAGTTTTTAAATAATTCAAATGGGAACATTCGCGTGATATCGTAGCTCAGCTCTGCTCTAAGCACAATAAGAGATTCATTTCTTCCAGCTGATTGTGACAGGCTAATTTCTTGACACAAGTTGTTGTTTTTTTCCCAGTTATAGCAAAATCCGTTCTGCTTCACATGACTGTGAATTGAAGTGAATCTGATACAGTATGCCAGTGTGCTGTGTATAAGACGAGGACAGTGTAGAACTGCTTCACAAAGGGCCTCTGGCTTGTGATGGGTGTTTACATGTAGCTGCTGCTCCACTTGCATAAGTGCGTTTACACATTTGATTCGGTCACAGACGGATCAAATGGAGCAGATCTTTTATCTAAGCCACCTGTCTCTTCATCCAGGGCTGCCCTCGGCGGTTATATTAAGGTACGGCTTGCCCTAAATACATCTTAATAAGGTCAATGATCAGTCGCTTGTTGTCCTTCAGATGTGTTTGGGTGTTGTTAAATGCTATTGGCAGAGAGGTAAATGTGTGTCAATGAGAAAGCTAAGTTATGTGCGATGTAATCAACCTATTGACTTCTACATAAGGTTATATATTACCAGAGTAAGTTTTGATCTTGTTGGACTTGTGGTGTTGTGACGTTTAGCTGCAAAAATGGAAAAATGGAATGCCGGTACGCTAGCAAGACTTTTACGACCTCAAATTTAATCTTTTTTTTGTCTTTCTTGTCTTCGTTCCATTTTTTTTACGTTTACTGTTTTTGCTGAGACTGTTTTCCCAAAGCGCCAGATGTCTGCGTTTAAAACTGACTAAACTCTTGGAGCATCAGAGAGTAAATTAGCCCTCAGAGAGCTTCTGTTGTTGACTAGCTGAGTGGGATCAGTATGTCCTCGTGTCTGTTTGTGTTTGAAAATTTGTTCTCACCTTACAGTAATCGTACTGAAGATTCGTCACAAGCCCGAGAGAGAAACTGCTCCATCAGCTAGCATCACTGTTAGCAAAACATTGGTGCCATGTTTTAAAATCTCTGCACAACAGCTTCAGTAGAACTTTGGAATTGTACTATGTACTATTACCATATCATGACTATAACCTTCTGTTTATATAGATAAACATTCATAGAATTCATAGAATATTTTTTAAAGCTGCAAGTAATTAAACTTTTTGGGTTATAAGTGAACAAAAATCAGGTATTGAGCAAGTTCATAACAGATCAGTGTTCAAAACAGTCTCCTTACCTTTCCCCGAATCGCAATGGTGAGCTAATAGTAACAATTTATCATTTGAGTGGTTGCGTCTGATTTCCTGGGAATTGTCATTTTCACCTTATTTTACATTAACATTCATAAAGAAATGTACGTAAAGTAACCAGCAATTCTTATAGAGATGTGAAAACTACAGATTGCAGCTTTAAAGTAATGTCAAAACACAAGAAATTTCACCTGTTTTTGCTAACGCAGTTGTTTTTGTGTTACTGAGTAAGGAATTGTGTACGTGTTTTGAGAGATTGTGTGCCACAGTCTTGACGTGAGCCGTGATTAATTGAGTCATGTGCTGCATTTATTCCTGGCATCTGATAAGACCGTTTTCTCTCTGATACAAGGTGAGTGTGTGTTCAGTGCTGAGAGCTAAGGTAGAATCCCTCTCTCTCTCTCTCTCTCTCTCTGTGTGATGCCTGATCAAACTCTGCAGTAATCTTCACACATTCTCTTCAGGAAAAAAAAAACAGACAAAAGTGGGCCACAGTGACCTATTTTCTGCTCACAGTTCAGGGAGGTTGTGGTGGTGCAGTCAGATGGGGTGCAGGGGCTGTCGCCAGACACAGCCACACGAAAGTGGGCCTACAGTGAGGTCTGTCTCCTGTAAACGGACTGTAAACAGCCAAAACTGTCTGTAAAGGTCTAGGATCTCAGTGGACCATTACATCTATTTCCTACACTGGGTCGCAAGCTCAGAAAATGCTGATATCCTCGCAGCTCACAAATGATCGCGTTCACACTGCAGCTGAATACGGAGTCACTCCACTTTTGTGTACAATCACATTGATCACATGATCTGGTGTCACTCTCCTTTGGACGAGGACAGCCGGTCTGCAGTATCTAATGGCATGTGTTGGTAAATGATGAGAGTATCACCCACCACCGTTTCAGGAGTGACTCCTGTTTTCTCTGTTTACACTAATGATAGTCAGGGGATTCGCTTTAGCAGTTAAATGTGATTGTCAATCCAGATTTCTTGCAGTGTGCATGTGGCCAGTGAGAGTTCTGTAGGGCAGCCAGACCTATAAAGGAAAAGCCTCCGTTCAAATAATGTACATTCACTAAAGTCAATGCCAGGAAATTGAAGAGGTGACTCACCGCTGAAGTCAAGGTTTTTCCATAGCGCAGGGTGATAAGATGACATCAGTGTCCCCACACTGGTGAAAGCCTAGAGTCATGGGAGAATCACTGCATCATTGTTACGCTCTTGGACACATATCCCAGTGGGCGTGGCCTTTTATGACATCATGTTGTTTTTGTAAAAGGTCAACATAACCTCCTGTGTACCAGGGGAAAGCTGTAGCCAGATTGGCAGGCAGAGAGCAGACTGGCAAACAGCAGGACTTTGAACCCCAAAAGAAAGCTCTTTTTTTTTGGAGTAATGGCTGTTTATGGTGCTATTTAATATTTGATTTATACATCTGCCACGCTGAGCTACTGTGCTGCTTTTAAAGGACAGAGAGAGAGAGACTTTGACCTGACTGAGCTGTTTCACAAGATTGAGGTTTTTAGTTATATGTACATGTCAAAAGCTCTTATCATAAATACTTAAATAGTACATGAATACTGAGTAAAGAAAAGTAACTTTTCACCTGAATGTAAACTGGGGAGCGTTCGTCCTCTGTCTGAAAATAATACATAGTCTAGCACAACATCAGCCTAGTGTGTTTCTCCAATGTTTTTGTATAATGACTGCTGTACATTAAAGTATACAGTAATTTAGAGGGATAATATAGGTTCAGCTTTATTCGACTCATATTGCAAAATAGAGCAAAATAACAGGGCGATCAGAATCCCATTGTGAAATACGTTTAAGTTATAATTTATTATTTAAAATGTTTATGAGTGATTCTATGTTAATCTCTTATTTTAGAATTAGTTCATCCCTGTAATAGGATTAGATTTGAAGATCTATACACATAACCACATATAATTTTAATTGTATATATTGTGCTTTAGGTTGTAACATGGTAGATTAATAGTTTAGTAATAGTAGTAATAGCTTTAGATAGAGTAGTAATAAAAGTGACAATCACAATTGTTTTTTAACATATTGCTTTGTGTGACACATAAACCTTCAAATGTGGCATACATTGTAAAATTACTGTGTCTGCTTCCTTCCTTTGTTTGCATTAAATTTACATTCTATTTACATTCTATTTACATTTAAGGATTTGTCAGACGCTTTTATCCAAAGCAACTTCAAAGCAATTTGGCATTCAGGCTTTGCATTTTGTCATTTCCTGAGACTCGAACCCATAACCTTGGCGTTGCCAACACAATGTTCTACAAGAAATCTGTAGTTTTTATATTGTAGAGTTATATTAATGATCCACTCAATGTTGTGTTGGTTGGAATGACCTTTGATCTAATTAAGTGTATCGTGTTCCGTGAAGGCCGTGTCTCAAACAGTGCCAGGCGGGTGTTCCTTCAGTAATCTCATGAATTCCAGCGAAGGTGAGGAGAGCTGTGACGTCTTGGGCTCCTGCACGCTGCCAGAGGAGCCCACGCCAGATGGTGTCCAGCAGGATCACATAGGACATGCGATAACGTTACATTTCGGGAAAAGGTCAGTCTGCGAAGCCTCCCGCAAAGGACACGATCCACACGTTCCCAAGCGGGCTGCATGCGCGCGTGTTGTGTTCCTGCATGCTGTGAGGCAGGTTTAGTGTTTAAACATGACATTTCACCCCTCTTCCCTCACCTCAGTGTCCATGCACAGAAGACAGTCCAAATATTTGTTTTAAGTGATGAACCTTGTGCAACCAAGGACACTGTATTTGCATGATGGTAAAATGTGCTTTATGGTGTGCTGTAACGCTTGTCGTGCGTAACTTTCTCTCGTTGCATCTTCGCCCTTGTTCTGGAAGGCACTGGAGAAGGACATGGGGCTGAAACTTTTTTAAAGGGACAGTACAAGCAAAAATGTCTGTCAATATTTACGCACCTTCTTGTTGTATGATTTTAATAACTATATTCCATGTCACTCGAAGACATGTTGAGTTTATGTGAAGAATAGAATGATATTTTTTGTTATTTGGGGGAGATGCTGTCCCTTTATGCTATTGTTGTTGCCATTTTTATTGGTAGTGATTATTGAGAAACGACTTGGCTAACAGGGAACATTCTCAGAACGTTGGTTAATGTTCTTTAAAGTTCTCTCAAAGTTAAGATGTTTTTTGCAGTAACATTAGTGAACCAGCTTTTTAACGTTATATTTCATATTAAAATTTTATTCTTTAATTGTTAGTGGAATGTTTAAATAATTTTATAACCAAGCAATAATGTTAATACAATGTCTAAGAAACTGAACGTTTTGAACGTTCCTGGAACATTTGTTGTCAACGTTTGTTATTAATGGGAACTTTAGGGAAACATTCTTACAACCTAAAATGATGCAGTGAATAGGAGGAAACAGGACTGAGAACCGACAAATGTCTATTTGTGTGAGCACCAGGGCTCAACGCGTCAGAGCACTTTTGCTAACCACTGTGCCACGTACCATCAACCAATCCCAATTATGGAGCAGAACGTTAACATCACGTTACATAAATATTAATATTAAGCAACAGTCCCGGCATGTAAACACAAGCTGGCCAAGCTAGTGACTCGGGTGACGTGAGGAGTCATCTAATCCCCTGAAACGGAGACAAACATTTTGTGCGGAAGGTTAAAAATACTGCAGTGAGAGACATTTCGAAAATCCTGCCTGTATTCAGTTCAGTGCTAAGGTTAAAGATCCAGCATTCAGATAAGACTCCCCCACTGGGGTGGAGATAACAGGCTAGCAGATTGAAAAGAGAGAGAGAGAGACATGAGGACGAGATTTGAGATGTCTATCTGACAGTGTGAAGGTTTTTGTCTTGCAGATCCAGTTCAAGGACGCCTGCAGGCGAGGCAGCCCTGACTGTGCCAGCGATGGTTCTCAAGGTCACATGCGCTCACCCTGTGACTCGTAGCAACAACAGGAAGGGGGTGGGGGTGGGTAAAAGGGGCACTGTTAAATCCTTCGTTCCCCCACATGCATGCAGAGAGCTGCTGTTAACCCTTTAATGTCTTCCCCTGACTACTGATGTTGTGGCAGTTTTGAGGCACCAGTTGAGGTCCTGCTTCAGTTATTCATAGAAGTTCAAAATGTTTTATATTCTGTTATTAATTGTTGCGTGTGTGTGTTGCGTGTGTGTGTGTGTTGCGTGTGTGTGTGTGTGTGTTGCGTGTGTGTGTGTGTGTTGCGTGTGTGTGTGTGTTGCGTGTGTGTGTGTGTTGCGTGTGTGTGTGTGTTGCGTGTGTGTGTGTGTTGCGTGTGTGTGAAGCTCTTTACAACTTCATTCAAACAAGTGCCCTGCATTTGCACACTAACCCGTTGAACTCTGTACTGTCAAAACAGTTTCCTGTCTTGCTTTAAAGTTGTGTTTCCATTTTATCTACAATGATTAACAGTTAACCCTCCGTTATGATTAATAGTTAAACCTCTGTAAATCTGTTAACCTCTGCTGTCACCCTACCCCAGTGCTTTATGGGTACATTTACGCTCAGTGTTAAATGCCCAATTTTATATCACAGAGCTGTTTGTTTGAAGAGTCTCTTGGATGAACTTCAATGTAAGTTAATGTTTTAAAAGACCACATAACAAAACTTCCTTATATGGGATTTGGGTTTAAGTTTTATTTAAGTTAAGTTTTCGACATCGGCACACAAAACACTTAAAGGCATAGTTCACCCAAAAATGAAAATTCTGTCATTATTACTCTGTTGTTTTAAATTCACGCGATTTACTTTCCTTTGCGGAGCACAATAAATAGACTGAGGCTGTTAAGCTGCAAAAAAGGGTTACAGAAGTATCACAAAGGGTTACAGAAGTATCACATCCGTATGACATGTTTGCTATATTTTAAGTTTTCTGGAGTCATTTAATAGCTTTCTTTGAGGAACAGACTGAAGTCATTATGTGGTATCTAACTCTCCTGTGAACCGTTAACTCCTGCGAACCGTTAACTCCTGCCACTGGATCATATCAGTGGGTTGAACTCACACAATTGTCATTTTTGGGTGAACTTTTAAAGCTGAACTTAGGGAAGTAAACCAGAGCTGCCTTTCTGAAAGCATTGTAAGCCTAAGTGCACCATAGACCAATCTGCACCAACAGTCTCTACACTGTTCTTAGGTTTACGGCGCTCTTGAGAAACGCAGCCCAGGGTTGATTTGATGTTTGACTTTCAAAAGAGCTCATCTAAAAAGCAAAGTCTGTGTGGTATCCGTGCTAATCTCATCTGTCCCTTAAGCGTTCGTTATCACCGTTTTGGTTTCCGATTGAACTGAGTAACCATGGTGACTAAATGATCAATAACCACCGACATGGTTCCGGGTTCTGTCCATCGTAAATCTTCCTCCGCCTGGCGTCCAGCTCATTTCATTTCCCTGCTGCAGATTAGTTTTCATCTTACTCAAAACAGAAGGGCTTTCAGATGATAAATGGTACGATCACGGCAAATTTGTCAACAACGGTTGAGTCAAAATCTGTCCTCCAGTTTGCATTGCGGTGCACTGTCCGAAAAACACATACCCGCATAGACACTCGCAAGCGTAGCACTGTAAGGTCTGTGGCGTTGGCAGGGAAAAAGCATTAATCTTTAATATTAACGAGTTGCTCTGTGGCAGGAGACCCAGCAGCTTTGTCCCTCTCTCTCCTCTCGGCTCGCCTACACTCCCTCGTCGTTTAATTAACAGTAGAGAGATTATGGAGGCCCCAGGCTTGTGAAGATTTGATTTAAACGTAGAAATAATACCGTATTGTCGCCCTGTTGGCTGATAAAGGTTGGGGAGGAAGTGAATCAGAACATCCGGAAATTATTTCTAAGGCTGTCCAATACTGACTGGAACATGTTCTCCGCTGGGCGTTTTGATGCATATGTTCTGATTCAGTACATATAGCATCGCAGTCGGGTCACCATTGAAATTGAATGAAATAAAATTGATTAAAATTAAAATACTGATATATGGAACTAAACAATTTCGTGATGGGAAAAGATGTATTTTTTCATATATGATTGTATCAGCATAGGTCTTTTATCCTGGGTGTATATTTTCCTTTGTGGAGGTTGATCTGAGTGTGTGTGTCGCGGGATGAACAGAGCCCACCGGTAATCGGGTTCTGGTGCCTGCGGGCCAGAGAACCGGCAGCACAGGGAATACTGTCTTACACGGCCCCTGTTCTTTTCCTAGAGCTGAAGTGGTTGATGTTTTGCTGTAACTGGCACCCATCGCTGCTCTGTGGTTCGACAGGGATGTGTTTGGAGCCTGTGCCTTACGTGACAGCTGCCTAATTGGGCATTCTCCCCTTGTGGCAGGTGCCTCCTCCCCCAGCCGAACCGCTGACGAATGGCAGCGGATTACAGATGAGGACACAGTGACCCTCTCTACCTTCCTGTGCCGTCAGTGGTGGGGTGGGCGGTAGCGTTGTGTAGTTTAGCGCCGCGGGGTTACTAGGAGAAGGAGGTGAGAGGGTGGAATTGTGCCAGGTGGCAGATAGAAGAGTGTCACATGACAATGTCAGTATGTCAAGGTCACAGACAACAGCATCACAGTAGCAGCCAGTAGCCTGTTTTTTTCTGTTCATTCGTTTGAGGTTTTTACTTTCAGTTTTATCGCTTCTGGCTGTTTTCACACCTAAGCTCAGAGAGAGAAAGAGCAGCTTCCTGAGTGTGGAGGTCTCTCTCTCTCTCTCTCTCTCTCTGTCTCTCTCGTTAGAGGTGATTAATGATACTTGTTATGTAGAAATGAAATATTCTGCTGATGTAAAATGTGCCGTTAACTTTACTGTACTTGTCCTCCCCTGCTGCTGTTGACCACACAGCGGAGAACAACAGCACATCGGAACTAACAAAAGCCCTGGAGTGACGCTCTCATACATTGAGCTGTGGTGCTCAAGCAAGCACCACAAGTTTGAATCTGGCTTAAAAATGGTGATACATTTTTCTATCTATTAACTCTGTTGGGTTTTCTTTGCCTAGTCTCATTTTGTGTTGAACAGAAGATATTTTTTAGAGACTGTTTGCCCAACATCTGTTAATGTCTGTCACACAGTGCAGCCTGAAATACAATATAGCTGGAAGGTGTTTTTTATGAAGTTGTGTTTGTGCGTTTGTCTGGGTGACTGCACATGTTCTTTATGGACACCTCAGTATGTTAACCTCAGGCGCAGGTGCGCGTGTGGTTCTTGATTCGTATGTTTCTGGCTCTAGTTGTGTGTGTGTTTTTGGTCGGGAGGGGTTGGGGCGTGCTGCTGCCACTGGAGTTTGACTCTAACCTTGTTTTCCCTGTAGCTGTTATGAAGTGTCGAGCGGTACAGCAGTGTAGCCTGTGCCCTGACACACACACGCACACGCACACGCACACACACACACTGGACTGGTCAGCCAAGCTCCTTTCTCATTCCCTGTCGCCTGAGCCGCCCAGGGAAAGAGCTGAAATGTGTGTTTGACTGAGTGTGTGTGAGAATGTGATTTGTTTTGTGTGTGGAGGAGAGAGAGAGAGAGATTCATTAGTATTCTGCTGAGGAGTCCTGGCGGTGGAGCAAATTGATTACCACACTTCACCTGTCTGTGCCTCCTGAGATCTGCAGCGAAGACGCCCGCGCTCCGCTCCAGCTCCCGTCGCCTGAGTAACAGCGGGCCGCTCTCATTAGCCGTCATTATAAAAGCTTATAGTCAGGACACTATTGTTTGACGTAGTTTCGCACCTTTTCTAGAGCAGGTGTGAATATTGCTGATGTTCTGTGGGGGGGGGGGGTGGTTGTAGGAATTTTTGTGCATGTACTTCAGGCGTTGCTGGCTTGGATTGATAAGTTAATTTTAGAGTAAGACTGCAGTTGTATAGAACACATAGGTGAGACGGGCTTATTTCTACTAACACGTTTACAGAAGGAAGTTAAAAGGAGGTGCAAGAGTGTTCCTAGCTAACAGTTTTAGGTTGTAACAATGTTTCCCCAATATTTCCATTTGTTCCAAGTAATGAAAATGTTAATGTTTTAGGAACATTCAAAATGTCTAGTTTTTTCGACGGTGTATTAATGTTATTGCTTGGTTATAAGAATATTATTTAAACTTTTTTTTTTAATTCTGTAACATTTTTAAAACATTACACTAACAACTTAAGAATCATTACGAACATTACTGCAAAAGTTTTTGGATAACTTTTTGAGAACATTAGCTAACATTCTTGGAACGTTCCCTGTTAGCTGGGTGTCTAGTGTGTGAGGAGGCACAGGAGGAGTTATGAGGTAGAAGAAAGTGTTTGGCCAAGAATAAGAGTAGCCTAGAGCAGCCTAGAGGTGTGGGTGGGGCTTAAAAGCCAGGAGGAGGCGTGGTGATAGAAGTAACCTCAGATGAAGGGAGGAGCAAGGTATGATTTATTTGGAAGTGAGGGCTCTGATTTAAGAGAGTGAGCGAGCAGATATGGAGGTGTTGGCAAGTGGAGTCAAGTGTTTCTCTGAGTAGCAGGTGTGCGTGTGTGCTCACTAGGGCTCCAATGATATGAGTACACAGTGAATGAGATGGTGTAATCGTAGTCAGGTGGCATTTTGTTGGCATGCTCAACCAGCATTCCTGCCAGCTGGAATGAGGCACAGAGTGAAGGAACTCGGGTGCTTTGTCTTTTCATTGGTTAAGTGCACTTAATTGATTGGGGGAAAAAATTAATAGAATATTCATTTTGAATTGAATTCTTAGTCATGCATTGAAGTTAATAAATATGGAGGTTCTGGAATGACTTATAAACTGAACAGCAGAATGACCTTATATGAGCGTTTAATTTATTTCTTAATTCAGTGTGCTATTAAAAAATGGTTTTTTTTTCAGCCACTCTAGTTTGCATTCGTTCTGGCTAATTAAATGCATTAATGCTTTAGCACATCACAAATCAGTCGCATTTACAAGCTGCTTTTCTAAACACAGTAATCAACTTAAGCAGTCTTTGTTCTGCCGTTTTCTCATTGTCACAACAGAAATTGTACCGAAAACAGCATGTTGAGGCAATAGCACGTCGCATGTTTACATTAATTGACCGTGCTTCTTAAAATGGAGTCACGGTGCACTTGATTTTTTCGTTGCATTTTGTTTCGTTGGATATTTTACTTTGTAAACTTTTGACTCACTTGTTTGCTTGACATTTTACTCCGGTGCAAAAATTCGTTGGTGTGGACGTTACCGTCATGTTTGTTTAGCTATCACGTCGCTCTCCTTATTTAATTTTCGTGAGCTCTATTGAATTTACAGATTCTGTCCTGCATACCCAAACGAGCGCCCGCAGCCCTGCCGAACGCCAGATGTCGCCGGTAACATGACTGAATGCGGTTTACGCGTAAAATTCCTTTAACCTTGGTTTACCTTTAACACCAGGGACGCGGCTGACAGACTGGTGTCAGATATTAGCAGTGTGCGCGGCGAGGACCTGGTTGTCACTTTTTATTAACACTGAGCTCTTTGCATGGACTCCTGTTGCGTGGACTTGGACGTTGATGCGCTTGACTTTGACTTGCAGCACAGTTCCTCCGCAGCACCCTGTTTTAAAACGCGGTTTAAAAATGATAGGGTTACAGTTCCCTATACTGGGGAGCGTTCATTAACCTGTTGTTTTGTTGGGGTACTTTGGGCAGGGGGGTAGCAGTGGGGAGAAACTAGAATCCAATTAATTTTGTTACCCATGTACTAAAATTGGTGGCTGAATGGTGGCTAAATGGATATTTATGTCAGTGTTTGTAGATAAGGCCTTCGTTTTGACGGTTGTCAAGGGAAATTGAGACTCAGCTACTGATGATGGTTTGACCTTCCTGCTCAGGGTGTCTGGGTGAGTAAAGAGAGACGGCCGGCCATGATAAAGTGCCTGTGCGCTGCTGTTGCCTTCACTGCCGGCTGGTGAAATCACTCAAAATGCTGTTGGGTGTAAATGTTTGACATTGTAAGAGATAATGGATAATCACGTGCGGCTGCTGGAGGGAAAGAGACTGAATGAGGGGGACATTTTCGTGCAGAAATGCTCAGCAGGGTGTAGTCGTGTGTAGGATAGACAGACTGTGTAGTCAGTTGAAATACATACGCTGTATAACAATGTTCTACTCTGTCCAGCTGGTTTTGAATGCAGAAACGCATATGTTTACATAAGACCCAATATGATTTATGATTGGTTCATGCAGATGTGGCTTGGTAACCTTCAGGGAGTGTCCACTGAAGCAATCTGATAAATATTCATGAGCCAGACATTTGTAGTATTTAAATGTATTTTTTCTGCCGGTTAGGACACACTAAACAAAGTCTTTCTGCCCACCAATCAGTTCGGATCTACTGGGTGGACGTCATGTAACCTAATTAATATTAATGAGCAAACCCTTCATTGTCAGAAGGATTTGTAATTTACAGCATATGCACTATAATAGAAATATGAGAGAATTTAGGTTTGCTGCATACCAGAAATATTGCTAAAACTTACATTCATTAACTTGCAACCTAACTTTTATTATTAAAGTTTTATTAGATATTGAGCAGCTAACAATTCTAGATAAAAATATTATTTTAAAAGTTCTAAAAATGCCTTCTTTTTAGACGTATTAACGTTATTGCTTGTTAATAAAAAATAACATTTTAAACATTTTAATTCTGTAACATTTTAAAACATTACACTAACTACTTCAGAATAACATGTTTCATGTACAATACATAATGTTAAAAAGTTATACTAATGTTGCTGAAAGAACTTTTTGGATAACTTTGAGAGAACGTTAGCCAGCATTCTGAGAATGTTCTCTAGCTGGGTTAGCTGGGTTCATGCAGTTTGCATCAAATGTAAATGTCGTGACCAAGTTTTTCTGTTAGGTCATCATGAGGATGTTTAAATGCTGTTTGCGTAGCTTAGCCAGTAGAGCACCAATGTCGAGGCCCAGGTTTGATTTTGGATTCTGGAAGCGTCTCCAAAATGCATAGATGCGAAGATGTCCTATGCCACATTCTGTGTATTCCAGGCATGAGCGTGCTGTTGAATTGCTGTAACAGCATTTCCTAACTCAAGGTCAAGCTTCAGTTCTCTGCAAACCACAGTAACGCGTTATCCTGCTGCTGAAGGCGCAGGACGTGGAGGTTAAGATGCTCCCTGACAGCTGAGCACTGCTTTGGGGTAGCTGGAAAATCCTGTATTAATTAACCTTTGCGGTGGCGCCTCTGACAGTGGGAAGTCAGGAGTGTTAATGGAGGCAGTTCTGACAGGGTTCAGGCCCATCGTGCGAGCAGCCAGTGGTGCTGTCATGTTATCTGATGCCGTGGCTCTGTGGAGGAACGGTTTTGTGCCATGCGTGCCCCTCCACACCTGCCAGCTCCACAGAAGCACTTCTGGCGCGAGTGTCCGCGGCTGTTGACAGTCGCTTATGAAAGGGTCTTTGCTTCTTTTATCTGTTTTTGCCAGGTAGACTTCAAATATAAAGTTTTATTTATGCTGTAGCTCTAAAATGCACTTATTGAGATATTGACCGAATGAGCCAATGTGTGTTTTAATATTTGCTCAGACTTTTTTGACACTTTTTTTTGACATAAAAAGTGTTTTATTATAATAAGCACATATGCCAAAATGCTTTACTTGTTTAACTAATTTGTAAACCAAGTTGCTGGGCTGAACTAAGCGCACACACAGGTGATGTGTGTTGGCCTGGTGTGAAATCTGATGTTTCCACTAAGGCAGAGTGGACTGACCTCCTTTGTGTTTTATCTGCTGCCCATTTAAAGCTGATTTGGAAGCTGTGAGACCCAGTAAATGGCCTTCAGTATTGTTCCACTGTGTCTCTGAGTAGTTTTACATACTCCGCAAAAAAAGAGATTTTAGTCCACAATTTGTTTTAAGATGCCCCAGGCAAGAATTTGGCCTCATCTTGCTAACAAAGGTTACGCAAATCTATTTCCTGTGGATATCAGCGTAAACAGACCTTTCCCACAAGTTCCTCAGGCTTCCAATTACTCTCCTCTTACTCTGATCTGTAGTTTTAGTTTGCATGGGGAACGATGGACATTTAGAGGCCTACGTACATCTGAGTACAAGCACCGATGTGTCTTAGAGTCGAATCTCAACTGGGTGTCTACGCCGTTCGATTAGCAGTTGCTTTCATCAGCAGAAACTTTTCACCAGTGTTTCAACTGGAACGTACTGGCCTATAAGTAGATGAACTACAAAGAAGGTGTTGTGTTCAGTGTCCTCTGGTTTCTTCAAGGTTTCTGTTTGCCTCACCGCTGACAACTTTGTATCGCAATATTTTGTGAATTTAATTAGTTCTTTTGTTACAGTTGGTTTTCACCGACTTCAAAGAATGGTTTAGTGGTTCTTGTGGTGAAGCTGGAATGTTAACCCCTGTCACTCATGTACCGTTTCTCTTCCTGTGTTGCAGGTACCCGTGTGGCCACGTCTGAGAGTAGAAGAACAAACAGACAACACTGAGTTTGTGGTTTCTCCCAGTACTGGCTGCTTATTTGGGACAAAGAAAATTCTTCATTCCTCAGACTGTTCTCACAATATTTTAAAGAAGCGTGAATTTTGTCAGACTGTCACTGGCTGCTAAACAGTGCCAGCTAGATTGGCCTGCCACAAGATTATAAATGCCCATTGGTTCTGTATGTGAAACTCTTTGACTGACAGAGGAACAAGTCCAAATTGCTCTTATCATTTAAGGCACAGATGTTACTAAGGCATTTTCAGCAGTAAAAAACAAAACGCATCAGGGCATCCTACTGTTGAACATGACTCATGGGGTGGAGTCTGGCCCTGAAACTTCCCAGGATTCCACTGCTTTAACATATCTGGAAGGTCTGCTAATGCATCCAGTCACAACTGGGCCTGCTGCCACTGCTACACGGAGATCAGAACCTGACCGCAACAATGGGGAAAATGCCAACCAGGTGACTAGAGTGTTCCAGCTCCCCAACCATGGCTCCCCCTCACGAGACAAAGGCAGCCCGCCTGTTGCAGCCTCGCAGCACCTTAAAAAGGCCAGACTGCTTCGCTCAGGAGCATGGAGTGAAGCTGACAGCCAGAAACAACCAGGACCTGTAACGGAAGTAAATGGACAGAAAAGAGAGCAGTACAAAGGAAGCCTGGATAGCCCTGGACAGGGTGAGAGCACCTTGCTTGCTTCCCTGCTGCAGTCCTTTAGCTCTCGACTGGAGAGCGTCGCGTTATCACAGCACATTTCTCAAAGCCACAAACATCTCAACGCTGAGCACTGTGAAAGCGCTCCTTTTGATAAGGAAACCTACCAGAGTTATGGCACTGCGTCAGGCCGCCTCAAGAGCCTCTTGAGGAAAAGCAAGCAGCAGAATCATAACACTGTGCCTTACTGTCGTCAGAGCAATCAGAACCCAAGTTCAGATTCTCCTCATTCCTCTCAAAGTTCTGCCCAGCCCACTGGCCCGGAGTTCAAGCCCTGCACAGAGCGACTCAAGGCTGTTGCTAATATGGTGAGGACCAGGTTAAGTCCAGCCCCTTCTCCTAAGCCCAGTGTGGCCTGCAGTCAGCTGGCATTATTGCTGTCCAGTGAGGCCCATCTACAGCAGTACTCTAGAGAGCAGGCCTTAAAAGCACAATTAACCAGTCGATCAGCCAGTGAGAGGCTAGCTGCCATGGCCACTCAGCAAACGCAGGACACAAGGTCTCCCAGCACAGGGCAGACACCAACTGCTCCAGACATGCTAAGCTCCTTAAATGTTCAAAATGGAACATTCCCCCCACCAACATCGAACTCCAACAACAGAAACCCTTCCCTTTCTTCACCCTCAATGAAACCCCCCAAAGAGAGACGGGCCTTCGACAAGCACGGCCGACCTCCACAGAATTGTAGCAGCCTGCTGCTTCTGCTCCTTAAAAACCATAACTCCCAGCAGCAGCTCACCAAGAATGGACACCTGGAGGAAGATTGCAGCATTCTTCTGAGCCGGGCTTCCTCCGTGCAGTCCGACAGTGAGTACTCCAACCAAGAGTACAGCCTGACCAAAGACAGCAGTGATGCTGAGAGCTTCTACAGCTCTTCCCCCATTGACCTCTCCATGAAAAGCAGAGCCCCTAGCCAAAAATCTGAGCCCTGCTTTTCTTTAACTTCCTCTTTGGACAAGCTTACAGACTCTCTCATAAACCAATGGAAGCCAGAACCTTCAGTGCCAAAGGTCTACGAGGCCACAGATCTGGATTGCAGCCCAGACATGAAATCCCATGATAAGGTCACTCTAATGCAGTTACTGCTGGACCGCAGAAATAACGAGAATGTAAACAAAAGTTCAGATAATCCTGGTTTACGACCTGACACTGTCATCAGCAGCTTGACTGCAGCCCCACATAAATGGGCTGGTACACCAGAGGACAGTAGGACACCTCTGGATTGGCAGACAGGTGGAGGGCTATCTACATTCGGTTCAGTTTCCACTTCGTACTCCTACCCCTCACCCTGTGCCCAGTCCAGTCCTCTAGATTTGTGCAAATCTAATGTCCATTCAAGTGAAAAGAAGGTGGAGCCATCATTCTGTGCCAGCAAACTACTACAGAATATGGCTCAGAGTGGTATGAAGAACTTGTCCCCCTCTCCCCCTCCTTTACACTCTCACAAGCCATCAAGCAGAAGGCAAAGCCCAAAATTTGAGCATGACAAGCCTCGGGCTCTTCTGGATCATCCTGTTATTCCAGTCAAGCGGAACAGAACCTCCACGCTGGATGGTCCCCCCGCTGTTCTCACACCTCACATATGCGAGCAGTCACCTTCGGCATCAACGCAAATAGAAAACCTTCTTGAAAAACGCACTGTACTTCAGCTTCTCCTGGGAACAGCATCCTATAAGGACAGAATCAATGGGCACAGAGTCTCAGAAGTAGCAGCAGGGGGGGTGGAGAAGCCTTGGGGAGTTTCTGCCAACGGTGACAGCTCCAATGGACCTTCAGTGGACCTTAAGATTAAAACAGAGCTGGTGGAAGAGAATCTTTCATCAGATAACTCTGATGATGGGGTGTACTCTCAGAGAAGGTTACAACAACACACACCTATTGTTAAAGCACAGGACAAGGTCAGATCTGAGCTAAGTCCTACAGAAACGGCTGCTAAATTTGGACTTTTAAGTGAACTTTTAAAACAGCAGAATGCTACCTATCATTCAAACTCACACAAACCTAAGCTCTTTATGAACAAGGTAAAAGAGGAGCCACTGGATTGTCACAGCCATGTTCCTAAAAAAAGAAAGCGGTGTATTGAGCTGGCCGAGCACCTGAGTAATGAACTCTGTCAGCACTCAGGAGATACCACAACTGACAGTTTGGTGTCTGAAACTCCTGAACACAATGGCAAAGGACTGATAAGACCAAAGGAGGAAGATTTATTTGGGAGTCCTAGGAGCAAAGCTCACCTGTCCAGAGAAAGCCAGGGCTTCAATGTTCTCAAGCAACTCCTTCTGTCAGAAAACTCCCTGAAGGAGCTATCCCAACCCCGGGGGACTTTAAGTCCCTTCCACCCTCAGGCAAACTGTACAGCCAATAGGAACTTAACCCAGTCTGGTTTACCTCATGAGTTGTCAAACTTACCATGGTACCCCTATTCTCCCAGTTTAGGCCCTGGTGTCCTCAAAACAGCTCCTGCTTCTGTACCGTTTGATAGCACTGGAGGATCACAACCTTGGGCTAAGGTTTCTCCCAATTCCTGTAGTAAACTTGTTAAAAAAGAACCTGAGAGCTCACCTGAAGAAACTTTAAGCAGGGAAGAGAGATCCGGTTCAGACTCGCCCCCTTTAACCAGGTCTAACCCAATTCTGTACTACATGCTCCAGAGGGGAAGTGGTCAGCTCAGTACTGAGATTCGGGATCAGGTCCAGCCGGCCCACTGTGTCAAGACTGTAAAAGTGGAGCCGTACAGTAACTATGAGCACAGCAGAAGCTCCCCAGCACATCAACAGACACACAGCCAGAGAGAAGAGAGTCTGAACGGCTCAGTGGAGAAATGGTAGATATGAACTACCAAAGACAGAGAGATCTTGCAGAACTGTGTGCATGGTCACTTGTTTCTATGTCTGTGAAGTCTGTTGAAGACTGAATAAATGGCTTTTCAGTTTAAACATCTGTTAGAGGCTGTTTGGCCCTTCTCCAAATGATTTAATTTGTATGTTTGTTTGTTTTTATGGATGTCAGAATGAGATGACTTCTCCATGATATAATTATTTAGCATTCACGTCTTCTGTGCTTGTTTTTGTATGCTAAGCTAACGTCTCAGTCCTGCACAATTTAAAGTTGCCACCCTAAGCCTTTTCCCCTTCCACACCTGAAACATTTATGAAGAACATTCAATGATGTGTATTATTGATGAATCCAGAAATGTTACTGCTAATTTCACTCTATATTTATCTACAGCCAAATCAGGACCCTTTCCATTTCTTGAGGCAAAGAAAATTGTACCGTCTAAGCACAAGAGCATATTGAATTTGTGGCATTAAAAAAGTCCAATTCACAGGTGATGAATAAAGTATATTTTCTTATAGCAGAGTTTAAAGAAATGGAGTGTAACCTATCAGGTATCTTACAGCTAAAGCTAGCTAAGGTCAAGAGGGGATTCCAAACATTTAGGGCTCGAAAGGCAACAACATTTACTGGAATGTTCTATCATTGTATCTTAGATTTACAGTGCTTTAATTTCATCTGGAATGAAACTGTTAGTGTTACGTGGTGATAATGGCATGAAGTTTAAAAAAACACGCAAATATGAGTGTCATATTTTTAGCCAATGAAATGTATCTTTTTACATTTTTGCATAATTTGTCGTTTTGTACTTTATCTTAATATTCTTTATGTAGCATGTTGCAGGTTTTCTGTTAAAGACAGCAATTATGTTAATAGAACATTTTGAAAGAGTTTTTCCACTAAAACGATGAGGTTTAATTCTGAATTATGTTTATGGAGTAAAGATGTATAAGGATGTTACTAATGGAAAAACACGCTTGTTTGGAATTCTGTGTGAATCAGACGCTCTACTGTGAGAGGGGATTGGAATTCAGTCTGATTTGGGATTTATTTTATCTTGCGTTCTTGTGTTCTTTTCTTCCTGTCTGCTATTTAGATAAAATCCCATCACTCTTTAAGTCTTAAACATAAACCTTAACGTAATACAATTACAGATTTTATTCCACGTTTTCTGCGCGATGCTTATGTTTTGAGAACGATTCGATAATTTGATGTAAATATTACTTTCATGAAGATAACTATTTTGTATTGTTCGAGACAAAAAACAGTTTTTACGTCTTGCGTTGTACATATGAATACTGTAATAATGTACATAGGGTAGCAACCAGAGAATGACACTTTTCGTCTGCATGTCTCTATGTTGTGAGCGAAAGGTAATCTCTGTTCACATCTATTATTCTGTTTGAGGCTCTGCTCTGCTGCCTGTAGCATGTATACACGCATGGGGACTCCCGGTGTATTGGGAAATGTCAGATCTTAAAATAGATGCTCCTATCATGAAGAGATGGGTACTTCAACCGTAATCTGTCTGCGAATGCTGTCCTAGCCTGTCGAGCCAGCGCTCCAGCTCACGAGGACAAATGTGCGTAATCGTTTGTTTTATTTTTAAATGGTTTTGTGTTAATAAAAAACGAATTTATATAACGTTGCTTGAAGTTGAATTCAGAGTCACTCTGCAATTGTGAGTCTAAGAAAAAACGTTTGTAGGAAAAAACGCTCATATATTCCTGTGACGATCCGAGCCGTTTGGTTTTCTTTCTGTCTTTGGTGTTTATTTGCACTGACAGCATAATAAAATATTGAAACGCACAGACCTGAAGGTTTACGTCTTTTATTTGGTTTATGCGTCGATCTTTCACCTATTTTAAGATTTTGTTGGTCATTTGGATGTCTATATTTTGACTAAAAGCAGCATTTAATTTTCTGAGTGCATTTTAGTTGATGCACATAATGGTGTCATTTGAATATCCAGATTTTATTCTGGTTAATTTATTAATCTGAAATAGCTGTAGCCTATCAGCTTCCTCTGGTATTTGTACAGTGATTAAAACTTGTGAGCTATTGTGCATAATTTAAAAAAATTATAAACGTTTACATTAAACTGCCTTTAGTGAGTGTTAAAACAGTCAATTTTGTGACTGTAATTACAGATTATAGACTCGGCATCTCTTGTTTTCTATCAACTGGCCACCACAGAATGACGCCTCTAAAGGTTAAATAAAGGTCAACTGACATTCAACTGTTGCCAGCTTTCATCTCATTTTAACTGCCTACTTTTCATGAGCATATATCCCCCTCCCTTACAAAAAGAGAATCACCTTTGCATCTTTATTTCCAACCGTGAGACTGATGTATTAAAAGACTTTCCAAACTGGTATTCGCATTTCTGCCAGTTCTCAACAATGGCAGGAAAGAGATGGTAAGGGGGATTTGGAAAACATCGTCTTATAATTATGGGAAAACTGTTGGCTCTTGTCTTCCATTTTGAAAAGTGGCTTGTCCAACCATTGTGAGAAATGCATTGATCTCAATACTGCGCTTCCTGTTGGCCGCTTAAGACAAATGTCAAAACATTTCACCTTAGAATTGAGCCAAAATCTTTGCATTGCGCATTTCATAGGACTGCAGAAGTCAGAGGCTGAGTTTCCTTTTGTCTGAAACCACAATCCACAAGAAACCACTACTGAAAATGTATAAATATCACTTTCAAACCAACTGACAGCCATCTTGAAATCTCAAACAGAGGCCCTCCGCAGTACTACATTTTCAGTCCCACATTAAAATGTTTTAAGTAAAATTAAAATGCTACTGTATGCATGTTAATATGGGTCCAATTAAAAATGCCTTAACTTTTACACTTAGTTTCATATGAACACAGGTGACACAAGGCCACCACTTTCCAGGTCCTTGGCCACACAAAAATACAAGTTTTTGTACAGTTTCCAAACACTTTCAGGGGCCACTGTATGATTTATGGAAGTAATTCACATTTCAGATCTTGTTTGAAGCAGTGGGTTTTTCTGCAATCTTGTAGTAGCTGGTTTTACCAGCCTCTATAATCCTTTAATGAGTTTTTTTCCGTCAACTTTAAATAACCTTTCCTCCATGTGAACTTCGCCATCCAGAGATTTTTATCACGCTTGAACCGCCAATAACCCCTGATTTCCGTTTGGCTTTCAAACAGAAGAGAGGCCAAATGCAGAAGTCACACATCTGAACCGAGGTCAGCGCTTTAAACCGCACAAACGGCCGTTTGTCTCGCATCCGCTGATATCCTGGACTTTCCTGCTGGATGGGGGGGTTTGGACGCAGCCCAGAAAGCTTCTTACTATTTAACTCTGGCTCGCCACACAAAGGAAATATTTTGGTCTTCCAGGAAGACAAAGTACCGAGGTCAGCAAGGTTCAACAGGTTGAGACGGAGAAATAGAGTTGCTGCGTGTGTTTTCTGTGGTAAAGCGAGGTCTCCAGGTCAATGTTTAACTCCGCTTCATCACGATTCCACAGCTGTGGCTTTAGAAAACATTCATTCACAGGCGCTTTAAAACACTCATTAATCGCGCTTTATCTCCTGTAATGACTCAGGCTGGTGTCAAAATTGTTTTTTTGACAAGGAGGTAAATGTGTTGTATTCAATTACTGTGAAAGAAACGATAATTTCGCATAAGCTTGTAGCTTAAATTCATAAGGGTTATAAATGTAAAAACTGCAGCGGTCCTGCATTCCTGACCGGATTTCTATTATTAAAAATGTTGATAAAATATTTGGTAATATTTGAACACTGTAAAAATCTACCAGGGTAAGTTTAACACTTGGTCCACTTTGCCACTGTGCAAAGAAATTGCAAAAACAGAATTTCTTTCTTTATTCAAAAGATTTAGAGCCACAGAAATCATAATCTCACATACTATTTAGGGCACATAGTATGCAAAATGGAACACAGCAAAGTCGTAATTTCCTTTTATATAAAATACAAAATACTGCATGATCTCAGGTGATTTATTGTTTTATTCACTGCTCTGTGCTGAAGATATTACATCATTGTTCTACCTCCTCCCCTGTGGTTGATCCTCAAGAAGGTATCTTCGAGCTTCTTGGAGTCTGTGTCAATACCTCAGAGGTTGTGACCTTTGTCTCTCTCTGACATCTCCAGTTCACTCACTGTGGTTGATCTGCAGTTACCCTGCAGCTGTGACACCCCCTCCACACACACAATTTCCCAGCAGCCCCTTCTTCAAAGGCCACCAGAATGTGACAGCTGGCAGAAGGACTTCTCCTTTCATTAACAGAGCTCACTGAGTGCTGTTGTTTATCACGGGCGACTGGTGCTGTGTTGACCTCGTGCCACAGAACATAAAAGAGCTTAAAATTGATTCACGCTTAACTCCGATTGGAGTTAACATTTCATGGGGTAAATGGTACGATAAATGAAGTTTAAACCGGAACAAATGTGGCGCTCTGACCTCTGGTAATATTAGATTTTGTTAATGGTACGAGGAAACCATTGAATATGCATGTATGGTCAATGGGACATTGAATCACATTTGATCTGACTAGCTGTTTACAAACACGTTCTTTATGTGTGTTCTGTAAGTTAACAGAAGATTTTGACAACAAAAGTAACAGCAAAAGTAAGCCATGACATACATTAAAATAAAGAACTCATTATTAAGATTCTATTTGTAGGTGACCAATTAAATGTAAGCAAACGTGTCTACAAAATGTCAGCTTATTGCTTTCACTGGACGTTCAATTCAATATTAATAATAAATTAACAAAAGAAAATGTATAGAATGTAATGTAGAATAAATAGTGTAATGCATAGTTTGTATTCTATATTTTTTCTTTTTTTCTGGTGGCATATTTTAATAACATTTTTTGTTTTCCTGAAGATATTCCAGATATGACCTGCTCAAAGTCAACTTCATGGGTCATGGACTTTCAGCACAAACATTTCCACAAATCACTTTTAAATGTGAAAGGTGCTTTAATGTCAAGCAATCTCACTGAGGCCAGACTGAGATTAGAACTATTGGTTCTGAGGCCAGAGGTTAAAAAGAGGCCCCTCGAACCCAATGCATTTGTGCCCAACACTGCTGGAGATTCATTTCCTCTCCCAAAGTTAAGGAAATTCCCCAGGCTGACCCGTGAAACCTTTGCAATACACGTCAGATGAATGGTAGAAGCAGGAGGTGACAGGGTTGGGGGTGGAGTCAGATTTATTAAGATGTTCTGGGATTCGTTTAGTTTAATTACAGAGTAAAAACATGTTTTTCGCTTTGAATTTTCCGCCAATAACATGGTAAATTAAATTGTGTACTGCATGTGTATCTATTTCCATTAACCCCAAAACAGAACACAATGCCATGCAAAATTCAAAATACAGGTAACACAGCTATAACAAAATAAAAATTTCTTTATATTAATACAGAACATTGTGCGTAATTTTTGTTTGTTAGCGTAGGTCTTAGACTAAGCAGAAGGTTTTATGATTTGCATGACCTTTGACCTGAAAATGTAAAGTGGTGTTGTCTTATGTAACCCGAGAGAGCTGTGCTTATTTACTGTACAGCTTTGACATTCCTTACATTTGTACAGTAGATATGCACACGCAGTGAAAGATCACATGCCACTGCGGCTCATGAGAGATCAAACTCCATATTTACACGGGTAAGGAACTGGAGCAAGGCCACAGAACAGCTTATGCAGTCTCTGCATGTAAACTCAGTAAACTGACACTTGAAGTATAACAGTGGTGACGCAGATGCCCCTAATTAGGATGTGTTCTCAGTCACCCGTTTAGTACTTCTGTGTTTACAACTTCTTGTTCTTACTAATAAAACCTTGTTAAATTGATTGCATTATTTGAAAAGAGTCCCTAATGTAACCCTCAGATAAATAACCTTTCATAAATTGCTATTAACAAAGTTTAAAACGCAGTACAAACATTTTGACTTTGTATGCTGACTTTTCGGTGTCCCTTTAGCTTTGTGCACTGCAGGCTGGATGAGAGCTTATGCAACGTTCTACTGACTGAAAATATGTATAATAGCGCCACCTGCTGGTATAGTTCGGGTTTCTCACGTTTGACTGCGAACAGGAGGGAAAATAAATCTTTTAAAATGGATCATTTGTTTGTTTGTCATCAAACAGGGGTGTAAAAAGTGTGTGTGTGTGTGGGGGGGGATACACATTTAACACGTGTGTTAGCTTTAGTAAAAGATACATTTAGGACACATACTAAAGGAGGATAATTTTTCATTCTTAATGTTTAAAATTAAACTTTTTCACAAGAACAAATGACCAGTTGTCCAAATGCAACTATCCATTGAATTGTAATTCATTGACTGTATAATTCATTTATTTATTTTATGATAATTTGTACTTAACAGAACCGTCCTTTGGGCGGTATGGCTGGTGCTTGTCCTAAGCCCCGCACCCTCTTGGGATGGTCTTGCCCCAAATAATACATTGGTGTAATTAAATATATTTACTCAAGTGCTTAACCTCTGTCTAGCTTACCTAAATGTTCTTCTTGTAATAAAAGGGGCGTTATATTCCCACCCCCAGGTCTTATTAATGTATTTTAAACATTTGATGTTTTATTAAAACATAAAGGTGCAGTCCAGCCTGACCCCTCTTGAAATGTCCAGAGATGTCCTCTTAGAGATGTCCAAACCTTCACTTTCAATTTATTGGTAAACACACATTTAATTAATTAATATCTTAACACATTTCATTTATGTAAGTTGATTCGTTATAAATAAATAGATGATACAGATAATTGTTAAGATGATTAAGCAATACTGACATCATGTAACTGCGTATTTAACTAATCTGGCTGGTATTCAGTCTGTGTGGGGACATACTTCCACTCAATAGAAACATAAACACAGTCCTAACTGATCTTCAGCTTTCACTTTCATTTCACTGATGTTACAAAACTCACAGCTGGTCGCTTGGGTAAGGGCGTTGCTTTGCGGGCGTGTCTGAAAAAAAACATTCCTCACAAACAAGGGAAACAACCTGTGAGGACATTTGTAGCGATCATTATTATAGTATGAACATCGTTTTATAAGAGATCCTCTTTAAATCAGCTTCAATCTGCATGTTTTCATGTTTCAGGGTCATGTGAGGGTATTTACATCAGTAGCCTGTGTGTATGTGCTCATATGGCTTTGTTTGCGTGCATATTGTTTTGCTTGGGCATGTTTCAGCGTGTCATATGGGGGTATTTACATCGGTAGCCTTACTGTGTGTTTGGGTTTGTATGGCTTTGCTTGTGTTAGTATCGTTTTGTTTGTGCATTTTGTAACGCGTGTGTGTGTGAGGGGTGTTTACTCCCCTCTGACGTAAGCGCTGTGTGTGTGCGTGTGTTAGTGATTCAGACCTAGCTAATGGATGTCAGAATGATCAGATGAGTCTGTGCTGCTCGTGTTCGCTATGGCGCCGTTGCAGCGCGGATGAGTGCGGGGGTTTCTCTTTAAACCTCTCCCGTCCCAAAAGTCCTCGAACTCCTGTATGCTCCGTGTTTTACTCTCGAATCTGAGCCCATTTCGCCTGGATCGGAACCGGCCATGACCGTGGAGCAGAATGTCCTGCAGCAGCACTCTCAGAAGGTAATGCGCCCTTAACACCCCAACACACCTATACCCGTTTCGGTCCCGTTCGGGTCGGTTCGATTTGATTCGGTCGATGTCATAAGTGGGTCTTTGGGCGTGTTGAAGGTTTCTGCGGGTCAGCTTGATTATTGCGGCCTACTGTTAGCATGACAGTAGCCGCGCCCCACGTTTGTGTGTTTGCTTTTATTTGAGGAACATTCATGTTAAAAAACGTACAAGTTTTAAATTTGTTTGAAAGGTTTAAGATAAAAATAAAACACACGATGGCAGAACTGAAATAAAGGTGCGAACTATCGGAGGTGTGCTAACAGAGCTAAAGGGGCTAAATTTAAACCAAAACAACACTGAAATCTCACCAAAACTTCATTAAAATGTACAAAATAACCAAAATAGTCACTGTTTGAGTGTTCAGAACTAATATGGTTTACTTTATGTTGAATTTAATTTGGCTTAGTAGATTTGTTTATGTTCTGGCGTACAATGTTTACGTTCTGACGTACAAACAGCTGCTTTATTTTGGTAAGTTGAGTATGTCATGTTTTGTATCCTTGTGTTGGTAAACATGAGGCATTTGTTTTTTGACGTGTTTGTATAATTGTGGATATAAATTCCATCGTATTTTCTTTATTATTGATTTCTATTATGTTCTTGTTTTGTAGTTTTGTTTGTAAACATTACAAGCCGTTTCTTGTGTATGTGGATTTAATTGCATTTGTTAGTAAACATAGGTCTTTTGTTTTTGTGTGTCACAAACTAGTGTTTTGTGGTACGATTGTATTCGTTTGTACGGTAGGAAATCATAAACTGTGTTTTTCATGTGAGCTGTAAAAAGTAACAGTTCGCAGATCGTTCTGATGTGACTTTCAGCAGCCCAGCCCAACAGATTTGGCACAGAGCTTGTGTAGCTTTATCATGTTACTGTTGAGAAACGTGTGTTACTCTGCTCAGTTCCTCAATACCACAGACGGCTGGGAGGGGTGGCCACCTTTAGCAGTCAGTGTTGGGACATGCAGACTCCATGCATTCCACATTTCATGTCATATCTTATCTTAACCATTAAAGCATGAAATGCGTTAAAAGGTCAATGCAGCTTCCTTCAGCCCCTGGCGGATAGATTGTTATGTAACGATACAACCCAGGCTTGAGGTTTGGTGCTGGCTACTTTGAGCTTATCAGACAAGCAAAGGAATATATGCGCAATACAAGATGAATCATAAGTCACAATCTTAAAGTAATACCATTGATACCGTTGGCCCTCTATATTAAGACCAAACTAAAATAGTCTGATGAATAGAAAAAAGTCATACTGGATTTCAGTCTTGGGAGGAGTGCTGTTGTTTCCTCTCCAGGCCGACACAGAGTGCATTTGACTCACGGCGTGCCCGCTCACAGCCAGCTGAGATAAAGGGCCATGGCTGTACTTGGTGTTTTCCCACCCAGAGGTGTGAGCTGTTTTCAGTGGTGTGTCTGATGCTCCTAAATGGTGCAGGTGGAAGCAGCCAGTTGGATCATAGCCGCGCAGAGCCAGACTTTTGACTGTCAGCATAACATCTTGTCCACATCACAGCTTGTTCTGCCTAAAAGCACCCACTCAGACAGTATGACAGATGACAAGACACGTTTTTATGTGTGAAATTTGACATAACACACACAATTTAAAATGTATGTCCGAGCTCAAGCGTATCTTAAATACTTGAAGCTAACTGCCTCCCAATTCTTTGATGGCATTTAAGTAATTCCACAAACTTCACAAATGTAAGTAATTTCAATAACTAGCTAGTTCTCATCGCAGCTATCTACGAAGTTTGTTCAGCAACAACATATAAACCTTGTGTAACCAGACAGTCAGTTTGGAGCTTTCCATTTTGTTATTTTTGTGTGCAATCTGTTGTAGAAGATCGGTGCTCTTTTTAGGATGTTTGGAGCTTAGACTAGATGAATCGTGATGTGGGCAGACCGCACCCAGATGAGATATTCAGACATCTAAGCCAGTTTAAGATCACTCTGGCCAGTTTACTCCAATTCATCTTCTTTATAAGTTCGATGTGAATCCCGTTGTGTTTATTTGCTTTCACCATGTGTTCCATGTTATCACAGCACCAGCAGACATTACTGAACCAGCTGAGGGAAGTGACCGGAACCACAGATGTTCAGCTGTTACAGCAAGCCCTACAGGTAACCTATCATTATATAACCTATCATATAAACACTCTTTAAAATTACGTTTCTTAAAAGGTTCTTTACAGCAATGCCACAAAAGAACCATTCTGGTTCCCCAAAGAAACATTCAGTCAAAGGTTCTAAAAAGAACTGTTTCTTTCTTAATCCTGTAGCGTTTAAAGAACCTTTTTTCCACTACTTAGAACCTTTGGGGAAACAGAAAGGTTATATGGATGTTAAAGGTTCTTTATGGAACCATACAGCCAAAAATGGTTCTTCTATGGCATTGTGAAGCACTTTTTTTTAAAGAGTGTACCTGGTGAATTTCATCATATGATGGAAGCTGTTTATACATTGCTCAGCTCGTCTCTGTTTATCTTCAGGTCAGTAACGGTGACCTAGCCGAGGCGGTTGCCTTCCTCACAGAGAAGAATGCCAAGGTACCGCAGCAGGATGAAGCCACGTACTACCAGACAGCTCAAATCACCAATGATAGATACATCAGCGTGGGCAGCCAGGCTGACACAAGTACGTATTTAAAAACTCAGAACAACGATTGGCTGGAATCCAGGAAAAGGTTACGCTGCTCTGTGATGTCGTGCCATTAAAATGCCTTGACACAGAGGTACAACCAGCTGTGAATGTTCTGTTCCTGACAGCCAGTCAACTGTTTCATGCAGCGTTAAAAGATGTCAAGAAGATGTAATAAGATGAGTGCAGATAAGAGATTAGATTAGTAATTATATGCATATTAAACATGTTTGGGTTTTACTTTCAGGACATAACATAAAGATAAGTTTTAATGGCCATTTTTTTAATTTCTGATATTTTTAATGAGTATATTTTGTTGCCCAAACTTGGATGCAAAAGGACTTGAATTGGTAAATCCTATAAACACAACTTCAGTTTGTCATTTGTCATATCAAATAACTTTCAGTTATGGCACAAATTGTGCTAAAATTCCTCTTAAGCAAGAGAGAATCAAAATGGAGTATTATGTAACTCAAAAAATGTGGGTGTTCTGCCCGCACACTTACAAACACACACACACACACACACACACACACACACACACATTAACAAACATCCTTCTCAGAATTCCAGAGCTTTAAGGATTTCTCCTGTCTTTTCTTCTCCTTTTATTAAACAATGATGAAACACACACACCCCAATCCAGTGCTGATAGGGGAATTTAAGTTTGGCATCCTGCCTCGTGTTTTTATTTGTGTTTTTGGCATGTGCGTAAAGCCTCGATTCACACCATCGGTGACTCACGGCGACAAAGCGATGCGAACTCGTTCAGGCGGAGGAGGTTGGCAACAAGATATGGGCGTTTCTATTGTCAAAAATCTTTGTAGTTAGCTACTGAATACAAGATTATGCAGTTTATGATGCGTCTCTAATCACATACTGTGTGTCTGAGATCATATGTTGCATGTATGTGTTTGTGTGTAGCCCTGAGGCCCGTCTAACGAAGTGAGTTGAATTTTGTGTGAAGTTTGTTTTGAGTACATCTATGATGCTCAAATTTGCTGTTTAGGTACAGCTATCTAGGTCGTTTAAACACAATTCATGCCCAAAAATGCTGTCTTATCATCTCAAGGTTTTAAAACCTGGTCTATAATTGTTCTTTATGGGGTCTTATGTGGTCACTGACCGTTTAAATGGCCAGTCGTTATTTGCCAGTAACGTGTTTAAAAGAGTCTGCGATCGTTTCAGATGTAATCGATCTGACCGGAGACGATAAAGATGACCTTCAGCGAGCCATCGCTCTCAGTCTGGAGGAGTCGAACAGGGCCTTCAGGGAGACTGGCATCACTGATGAAGAGCAGGCCATCAGCAGGTGTGCTCCCACAATTCTTTGCACTGCCACTGTGTTGTTTTGGACCTCAAGAGAAGTAGTTATGAACATGCCTTCTCGTAGACACTGATATGTAAAGTTTGTCACATGAATGATAGATTGGTTTCTGAACTGATTTGTGTTTTAGAGTTCTGGAGGCCAGCATCGCGGAGAACAAAGCCAGCCTGAAGTTCACGCACACAGAGGTATGGAGCGATTCGCCCAATCCTCACGACAGGAAGCGCCAGGAGAGCTGTCCCGTAGGGCTGAAGAACGTGGGAAACACATGCTGGTTCAGTGCTGTTATTCAGGTCAGTGAAAGCCACTCTTTGAACATTCGGTTCATCTCTATCAGACACTGACTAATGAAAACACTGAAAGCCAACGACAGCAACAAATGACCATTAAATTAGTTACAACAGGGCCGAATGTGTGGCTCATCCAATCAGATTTTTTTATATGAATGATTGGTAATATAGCACATGACTCTGATGGGTCGCCAACTTGTAATCATTTTGTATGTTGGTACAACAGAGCAGTTGTTTAAAGTCATCAGGCTTTACTGCAAGCAGCTGATTGTTGGTGTCTCTGACACGGTGTCGGAACATGAACCATGTAGAGACCCCAGTAATGATTACTGAGTGCTGTCACATGCTGTTTACCTCCTGTGTGTAACCTGACTCTTGAAGTAGCCTCCTCTCCTGCGACAACCGCAAGCAGCCTGCCGGGCAGAGCGCCCTGGATTCACAGGCCTGGAGGAGATCTGAGTGTGTGACTCTATCTCCAGAACAAGCTGTCAGTCATTTCCTATGATTAAACTGCATTGTTGCTGCCATTGAGCAAGATAAATGAAAAAATGCCACATTTGTGAGCGCTGTTTGCAGTCTGTTTTTGTCACCCAAGGTTGTGTACCATTCTGAGCTGGTACATGTTGTTCTCAAATAGTGTTTTTTTAATCTTTTTTCAGTCTCTGTTCAACCTGCTGGAGTTCCAGAGGCTTGTGCTGCATTATTCCCCTCCTGCACGCATGCAGGACTTTCCCCGCAATCAGAAGGTAAAGTCGCACGCTGCGTGCTACACGTACACGTTCCTCTCACTGCGGTTACCTGCAGCTTACGCACGTTAAGACACACTTTGAACTTGCTTGACCTGATTTGAAAGCCTCGGTTCGAGAGCAGTGGTTTTCACACATCTGATTGGCTTGTGACCAGGAGAGGTGAACCAATGGAAGTGATTCTTAAGGTTATTTTTATTCTAGTTGTCGCAGGAGTGCCACTCGTCTCCTGCAGACTGTTCAGGAGTGAAAAAAAGGTGGAAACTGTCTCAGCAGGCTGGCTGCTATCTCTGTAATTTTGTTCTGTCTGTGAGCTTCAAGCTTGTGAACGGGGTCAGCAAACATGGCCACTAATCTGAGCTTAGCACGATCGGCGATTAGGAGACCACAGAGCCCAGGATTAATTTGTTTCTTTCTGGTTATCACTGTTTCTCTTCGTCGCCTGGGTCAACAGAAAAGGTCTTGCTTTTGCTAGCCTTTAATCTATTATCACTGAAAGCACAAACCATCCTTAGAGGAAAATCCAGATGGAGTTTATGAGGGTTCCTGATGCTTTGTGTGGCATTGAGAAAGTTTGTTTGGGAAAAGATCTCAACCTGTGACCCACCAATCAACTCTCTTGGTCCATATAGCTGTTTATTTAACGTGATATATGATGATGTGATTTTGTTAGGTTCATATTTTACTTTTAGTGAAGAGAGAAAAGTTGCTTTGATATTATTAAATGGGTAACTTGCCATATCTAGTTAGAACACAGTGTATCAGTTCTTATTTTTTAACATTCAGTACATTTAACATTCATTAACGTTCCAATATTTAAAAGTTCAGCTTGAAACCTGTATCCTCTATATTCTTGTAGGAGCACAGGAACCTGCCTTTCATGCAGGAGCTCAGACGCCTCTTCTCCTTGATGGTGGGCTCTAAGCGCAAGTACGTGGACCCATCTAGAGCCGTGGAGATCCTCAAGGATGCCTTCAAGTCCAGTGAGTCTCAGCAGGTAAGCTTCTGACCATCACTGTGTTCCTAAGAGAATGGCTTACCCAGTAGACCTATGAATTAAACCTTAATAATTAGATTGAGAAACTGTAAAAAAGGAGAATTATTAAAACCCACCAGACAATGACCAATAACATCTGGGGTGCTAAGCCCCTCCCATTTTCATTCAAACGTTTGCATCCTAATTGCCATTCTGTGCATGATCTATCGAAACGAAATCAAACGCCATGATTAATGCAGTGTGTTACACTATTTGAATATTATTATTTTAAACTCAGTAACAGTACAGACAAGGGCAGAGATGCTTTTTTCTAAGATCAGTTACAAAGAAAGCATTTGTATGTGGTTTGAATGGGTGCGTTTGTTTGTACAGCAGGATGTGAGTGAGTTCACCCATAAACTTCTGGACTGGCTGGAGGATGCGTTTCAGATGAAGGCGGAGGAAGACAGGTGAGAACCTAAACGTCCCACCAGGAGACCTGATGATGCGCATACCATCTCCAGCCTTCTTCTGCATCATCTACATTTACATTTCTGCATTTGGCAGATGCTTTTATCCAAAGTGACTTACAGTGCATTCAAGGTATACATTCATATCAGTACGTGTGTTCCCCTGAGAATCGAACCCACAACTTTTGCTCTGCTATTACAATGCTCTGCCAGCTGAGCTACAGGAACACCGTATCTCTGTTTTCTTCTCTCCTATCAGAATGATGTACGATCACAGACAGACGTTAATGATGTTTACCGCAGTACATTAACCTGCGTGACTTCAATTAGCGCCTCTAAATACACTGTAGACAAGCTCTGTTTGACTCCTTTCAGCCCGACGTGACTCCATGTTTGCTCTTGTCCCACACAGGGAGGGAGAGAAGCCCAAGAACCCGATGGTGGAGCTGTTTTATGGACGTTTTCAGGCTGTTGGTGTTCTAGAAGGTGGGTAGATTGTTGAGGGGTGGAATCTACTTGAAGCGAGAGTTCTCGCCCTGGTGAATAAAAGGTGACCTTGAACTAACACAACAGAGAACCGAGGTTCTGATTAACCTTCCCAGACCTTGATGGGAGAGAGACATTGTGCATAACTAACCACTTATAACTAAGTGGTTAGTTAAAAGTGGTTATATACTGGTCGTGTAGATTCTGGCTTAGTGACGCTTGTGTTTGCTGGTGTTTGACACTTTCACAGCACGCTTTCCATATGATGATTACACGGGTAATGTGAGATTAACACTGTATCGAATACATTACAGAAGGTATTTAAAGAGTATTAATGTGTTTTACAGGAAAGAAGTTTGAGAACACTGAGATGTTTGGGCAGTACCCTCTCCAGGTCAATGGCTTCAAAGACCTGCACGAGTGTTTGGAAGCCGCCATGATAGAGGGCGAGATCGAGTCTCTGCATTCTGCGGAGAATTCCTCCGCCAAATCAGGGCAAGAGGTTTGTAATAATATAATTACTTTTTTTGGTTGCCCCCCCCTTGGTGCTCTGCAGTATCCCCACGATGTCTGCAGATCTAAAACTCGTCTCTTTCTAAGACCGGCCTCTTTTTTTTTGACATCCAATCACGACCTTTGGGGTGCAAAATAAATGTGACCTCTGACCAAGATGTTATATAATGGCTTTTCACTCATCAGAGCCGCCCCGGGCAGATCCCTCTGCAGCTGTTTCCTGCTAATTACTTCAGCTGAGTGCAAGTAAAGAAAGAGATTATCTGGTGTGTGTTATTCAGAGCAGTAACAGCCTCTCTCAGGCTGCGATGGTAATGAAAAGCCAGCACACGGTTTCTCTCTCAGGGCTCAGAACAAGATCAGGTCACCAGTTTCTTATCCAGCTGGGTCACGTAGGCGGGGTTTTCATGAAGCATGCTTGGAAAGATAGACTGCCATTTAAGAAACATCTCAAATGTTTGATACGGTAAAAACATGTTGACACGTCAAACGATCGGGGTTGCAAACAAACGTCAAACCTAAGCAGTGATGTTTGGTGTGTAAGTCTTTACATTGTTTTGGAATTGAATTATACCTCAAAGTGTCCGTCTTAATGACAAGACACGTGTGCTATTACTTTCCTAGGTGATAAGCAATCATTACTTATATTCTTTGAAAGTTATAACCTATTTATGTTTAAACATAAAACGCCACTTGATCTCTAATGCCGATCACTGTTCGGCCATATTAGTGTTTACTCAATTGAATGAGGCAGCTGGTTTTGTTGTTGTTCTGTGCTAATTCTGGCTTTCATTTCAGCACTGGTTCACTGAACTCCCTCCTGTTTTGACCTTTGAACTGTCGAGGTTTGAGTTTAATCAAGCCTTAGGCCGACCCGAGAAGATCCACAACAAGCTGGAGTTTCCCTCCATGCTGTACATGGACCGGTCAGTGGGGGTTCATTTCCACATGCTTTGAGTTTATCAGATGCCTTCTTCATAAACAGCTCATGTGCTTATAGCATGTTTGTGACTGTATGTGCCAGCAGCAACTCAAATAAAAAACGCAAATGTATTGAGAAAATGAAAGGCTATAAATATTTTGCTGTTTGTGTTTTGTTTGATTGTAGTTTAATTATGTTTAGATTTTAGATTAAATTGTATGCAGTATTATTTCTGTGAATGAGACACAAAATGCAGGTTGTCCAGTTTTGATCTGAGTGTTATCTACGAAATATGATTATGTACATAACTACAAATGTTATGCATGTGATTATTTTCAGATACATGGACAGGAACAGAGAAATCACACGGATAAAACGAGAAGAGATCAGAAGACTGAAGGAGCATCTAACTGTCCTTCAGCAGAGACTTGAGAGGTCTGTGAATTCCGTCTGTTCTCAGATCAGATCTACAGCTACACCTGATGCGATGAATGCAGCAGGAGTGTCTCTGTTTTAGATCGGAAAGAATCAGTCTCTAGCTTTCTGTTGAGATCTGTATGTTCTAACATGCTCTCTGTTACTCTTGTGTAGGTATCTGAGCTATGGCTCAGGGCCCAAGCGGTTTCCTCTGGCTGATGTCCTTCAGTACGCCATGGAGTTTGCGTCCAGCAAGCCAGTGTGCACATCGCCTGTGGAAGACGTTGATACAACAGCACCACCTGGTGGCACAACTGCACAGGTGCCACCTGCAGCAAGGCAAGAACCGGCTGATGCTCTTGGAATAGATAGACAGTTCTTATACTTATCTACTGAGCTTATCTTGCGTATCTGTCTATCTATCTTATCTAGATTTAAGTCGTATTTCTAAGTGTTTATTAGAGATGTTGGTTTTGTTTTGTACTGCAGTGCAGGGGAGCAGCCCGATGCGTCTCTCTCTGCTGAGGGTTCAGGCGTCAGTACGCAGGCCCAGCAACAGCGGGTTCCGATTCATAAACCTTTCACCCAGTCCCGCGTCCCACCGGACCTGCCCATGCACCCCGCCCCCCGACACATCACAGAGGAGGAGCTGCGGGTGCTGGAGGGCTGCCTGCACCGCTGGAGGAGCGAGGTGGAGACCGACACCAGGGGTACACGTGCATGCACAGATACATGTTTTTCAAATGCATGTAAATACACACACTGTTTACACGTTGACGCTACACAAGCGCGTCATCACACGTCATTATTTGTGCATGCACATATGCACGTTATTACATGTAAAAGCATACATGCAGGTATTTTTGGCGAAAGTTTCATTATATGCCCTTTAGTGTGACTTTATATATTGCATCGAAAGCAATTTACAGATTTTCGGCTTCTTTTTTTTAGTAATTATCTAAAAATTTACTCGTTGCCATCTTTTGTGTGTGTGTGTGTGTGTGTGTGTGTGTATCAGATCTACAGGGCAGTATATCCAGAATCCACAGAACTATCGAGCTCATGTATTCGGACAAGTCCATGATGCAGGTGAGAAATGCGTTATGTGACTGCAAAAATGTGCCATGCATTACATTTATGCATTTGACAGATTACGCATTTATCCAAATGGACTTGCCTTCATACCTTATATTAGTTATCAGTGTGTGAGTTCTCTGGGAATTGAACCCATGACTTTGGCATTCTGCTGAATAAGATCTCCAATGTATTTTTCTAACCCAATCAGAAGGGCGACTGAATTCTCCGCACTGCATGCGGTTCTGTGTCACAGGTTCCGTACAGGTTGCATGCTGTTCTAGTCCACGAGGGTCAGGCTAACGCGGGTCACTACTGGGCGTATATCTACGACCCACATCACCGGCAGTGGATGAAGTACAACGACATCTCGGTGACGAAATCTTCGTGGGAGGAGCTGGTGCGAGACTCGTTCGGTGGCTATCGCAATGCCAGCGCTTACTGCCTCATGTACATCGATGATAAAAAACCCTTCCTCATCGAAGGTAACACCTTCACCTGCTTATGCTAGTTTTCTGTTTAATTACTGACTCCTTTATCTGTTATCATTACAGCTAAAGAGCAGTTCAGTATAGAAGCTTTTGATTTATAGAGCCGGATTTCCTGAGTTTGTAAAAACGTTTAACATCAACATTATTATTAGTCTTGGCAATGCATTTAACTTCAGAGTGAAATGGAATATTCATCAGAAAATACCGTGGGGTGGGCCTTGATTTTATCCCTAGGGATTTGATTGGATTGTAAAGAAGCTGATTGTAATATTATTGGAAGTCATTCTTTTCCCTGCCCATTTGGCCTTGATTACATCATACTTTGAAATCATTTATTTCAGAGGTAGAGAGTTCATCTGTTCTGCTAACTTATATTTTGAAATAAGACACAACTGATGAATCGTGCATAATAAGATGTTTAAAGAAGTACATACGGTCTGTTTTGATTAAGTAAATTGCTGACTGGCTCTCTGTGTTTACCTCAGAAGAGTTTGATAAAGAAACTGGGCAGATGTTGAGCGGTCTGGACAAGCTTCCTCCTGATCTTAAGGAGTACGTGGGGGCCGATAACAAGCTCTTTGAGAGGGAGATTGAGGAGTGGGATGCCTTACAAGCCCGTAAACTCCAGCAGGAGAAACTGGCTTTGGCTGCAGCCTCCAGTGTGGCCGACCAGCCCATGAGCACAGAGCCCTGCCCTTCAGACAACACAGGTGAGCCATCACATCTCAAAGAAGCTTCCCAAACTGCGCATCGGGATCCAAAGGGTACTTTGGGCTTAATGTGTATAATGACCAACCTCATCTCATTCTCTGGTTCTCCAACAGCTCCCCAGCAGGACCCAGAGTACATGGAGCAGCAGTCGCCCACTGGAGACTCCAAGCAGCTGCAGGAGGACACGGAAAGAGCCATCAGCAAAGCAGCAGCTGAGCACGACGAGAAGAGCCCGGAGGTGCTGCTCAACACTGTAAGAAATACACACACGTGACTGAAGAACCTGGTTTAGATCGGTTCCTTCAGAAGGGTTTGGAGACCTCAACATTACAGCTAAACGCTTTAAAGGACAGGTGTTGAGATTGTGAGATATTATACATGCAAGTTTTCACATCACGCTGTTCATGCTTTCTCATGAGTATTCTGAACACTCTGGTCTTTGGGTATTTGCCTCTGATGGCTCAGAAATATCCAAAGGAGCCTCTAGCCGTGCTGTGTTGCCTGCTCAAGACTTCTAGCATCTTTATAGCGCCAAGTTACATTCAGGTTTAATTCAAAACAAACAGTATCTTTCTATTATGTTGTCACTGATATAATAGTAATAATTAATGAAACCCAGGCAAAGGTGAACTAGATTCGGTTACCCATGAGGACACAAGCTCCCTCTCTTCTTTAGAACAACATTCTCTCTTGATCGAGCTCCTCTCTCTCTTTTTCTCTTTCTCAGTCTCAATCATATCATCCTGACCACCAGGTGACCTCTGACCCCTGCCCTCCCTCTGACCCTGAGCAGGACGGCTCCGCCTCTTCTCCGCCCGCACCTCAGCGGGTGGTGGAGGTGGCCATTCCTAATGTAGGAACCTTCGTTATTCAGTCGAAGGAGGGAGGTTATGATGATGAGGTAGAGTTCCTGGATGCCCAAACCCCCCCATGACTTTACGCGCAGCCCTAGATTTCCCAGCATCCCCTGCACAACCTGCTCTGACATGCCAGACCCATTTCAGATTAACATTATTTGCAAGTTACTCCCAAAGGCCCCCAAATTACTAACAACACTTTCTTTCACCCTTGCAGTCATGCCGTGTCATGACTTTGAGATAAAAATAGCCTGCTGTAAAATGTTATATAATAGGAAACGTAATTCGTCTTTGATTGTTTCTCCTTCATGAAGTTATAGCACGTAGCATGAGCTTCAGATCACGTCACTGTCTGCTTTAACTCGTAATTTCTCAGGTAATCGTGGCATTCAAATGTGTGTTGATGGGGCATAAAGATACAATAACAGCATGATAAGCTAATTTGTTTAATTCAGTGGGTTGGCCTCTGTGAGTAAGTGATGAATTCATTGGCTGGTGGCTGAGCTGTGGTGTGATTGGCATGCGGACTGCCCAATGAGAGTTGTGGAGGCGTGTAGTAATTTCCTTCCCTCCTTGGGCAGGCGATGATGACCCCAAACATGCAGGGTGTCATAATGGCCATTGGCAAATCCAGGAGTGTTTATGACAAGTGCGGGCCTGAAGCAGCGTTCTTCAAGGTACACGACCTGCTGCATGCCACGCCCCCATGCATCTTATTAGCTTTTTTGACCACACCCCCTCCCCCAGAGCATCTCATGTTTTGTTTATAAACACCTGAGATTTTGAACAGTAGCTTCGCTCTTCAGTTGTGATTTACTTGGTTAGTCTAATAACTACAGGAAAACTTGGCATAAACCAAGGTTTAAAATTTCCAAAACAAGTTCAGCTGGCTATGTTAACAAATATCCAACAAGATATCCAACACCAGCTTGCTGATTCCAAGTTTCCTGAAACGTAGCCAGCTAACCAAGTAAACCACATTCAGAAAACAGGATGCAGCACTCCTGACTTCATTATGTTTTTATTTCTGCAGGTTGCATAAAACTCTTGGTGTCGTGTTCTGTTATGTTAATGTTTTCATTCTTTATCCACACTGATAATCCACATGTGTTAGAAGTGTGCTAGTTAGAAGTGTGCGCGCGTGTGTGTGCGTGTGTGTATTGTAATTTATAACAAGGGCAAACTCTCCTCATGTCGTGGGTGATGTTGTCACTTCCTGCCTTCAGCTAAATGTAATTGCTACCGAGTGTAAAACCAACAATTGTGGCTTAAGCAATATGTACTACACACAAAACATACAAACACATCAGTCAAACAAGCAACAAGACCAGTAATCAGTTAGTATCAGTTGTACAAACATTTATGAATCTGTTAAAGGTATTAAATTACAGACTGAACGTCAAGAGTAATCAGGGTTTATTGTTTAAGCTTCTGTTTTAATTTGACACGTTGCATGCGGACTATGATTTCCATAGCTACAAAAATCATTTGTACATTGACGTGCACTAAATTTTGTTTTCCGAGGGCCTTGTTTGGATTATGCATTTCCTGTATCTTTACATGTGTCTAACTCTCTCGTTCTCTTCATCTCTGTAACAGGCAATGAAAGTGGAGTACATGCGTCTGCTGAGGTTGGCCCAGGAGGACACGCCCCCTGAGAGAGACTACAGACTACAGCATGTCATTGTTTACTTCATACAGAACCAGGCTCCCAAGAAGATCCTGGAGAGAACGCTGCTCATACAGTTTGCAGACAGAAACCTGGGCTTTGATGAGAGGTACTAGTGTTACGAACCGTCTCTTTACAGTTCAGGCAAACACAAAATAAAATAATTGCTTTGTTATTGTAATTGATTATAGATCGTTTTCTAATGTAATAAAATCAATAGATTTTCTAGCATTAGTATATTTGGCATCAACATCCTCTGTCGACCGAAGTTTAACCTTTTGGCAGCAAATTATATAACATCAGTAGCCTTTCACTATTATTTCATTCCTGCTTATAAACCGTACTGTGTACACGTTCAGTAATCACCATTAAATTTACACGCAAGAAGAAAAGTTTTATGGCAACCAAACTAAGTAAACATCAAATATATGTACCAAAAGCTTGCGTGTGAAGACGCCTCAAAATGGAGCAGAGCTCGTACCGACAGTCAGCTTAACATTACATTGACAGATTGAAAGACAATCATTAGCCACACAGAAAATCTTTAGCTTGTTATCAGGTCACTCATAACTAATTGATTTTAGTCATTTGATTTGATTTTACTCCACTTCCTGTCTGCATGGCCAAAAGGCTTTTGTCTCGGTTTCGTCTCCAGAGCAGACTGCACGCTTCAGTGAGGGTCGCGATCCATATTCATAAGCGAATTGATTTCTTTCTCCTCTATTTTGAGAAACGTAATTAGATTGATGCAAGCGCGTCCCCAGATGCGACACTCCAGAGTTTTGTGGTTTGTTTTGGGTAATAAAGTATGATTCATGGCTGGGGAACACAGCTCCTCATCACGTCCCCGTGTGTCACACTCGAGCTCTAATGTGGTGCCCGCGTTCTTTCCCTGCAGGTGTAAGAACATCATGAAGGTAGCGCGCGTTAAACTGGAACTCATTAAACCTGACGAGGTTAATATGGGGGAATATGAGGTGAGCAGAGCCATTGTGATTCACAACTGAACTGAGAACAGTAATTCACTTTCTGAGTTTACATGCAGGATTCAGACTTGAACTTAATTCAGATTCATTCAAATTGACCGTTTACAGTTAAAATGATACAGTTATAACAGCTTACGTAATCATTTCAGTTTTCACTATATAAATTGGTCACAAACATGGTGTCAATGCACATCATTTGTTTTCGATTCATATACATTCATCATATATAATTTACTCAATATATTATGTAGTCAACAGATTTAAATGTTGCTGGTAAATTTCATTTTGGTAATGTAATATGGTTGCTATTATGTTGTGACTGTGGCAAAATTATTTTGATGACTGAACGCAATTAATCTTAGTTTAAACATTAAAGAAAATTCCCAGTCAGTTTAGAAGGAAATGTATTCTGTATTCTGTAAGCACAATCCAAATGAATGATGTTGTAAACAAAAATAATGAAATCCTTTTTTTGGAAACAGATGTGGCATCGGGAATACAGGAATTTCCGTGAGACAACGGTGTTCCTGCTGATCGGGCTGGAATTGTTCCTAAAGAAAAGGTGAAGCTCCGTTAAAGAATAGGAACAGAACGTTGTACACTAATATTACCACTAGATGGCAGCATATTCACTTTTATCAGCTGCAGCTCGCCACAAAGCAGAGCAGTGTAGTGTAGTATTGTTTAGGTTTTAAATACAGTGTTGTGTAGTATTAAATTGCTTTCATTTACTTCTGTTTTAACTGCAGTTACGTGGAAGCGCTGATGTATCTGATCTACGCCTATCAGTACAACAAAGAGCTCCTGACAAAAGGACCGTACAGAGGCCACGACGAGGAGCTGATCGCCCATTACCGTAGAGAGTGTCTACTGGTGAGAAAATAAACCAGTCCCTGGTCACCCTGATAAGGGGCACTTTCGTAAGCTTGTAAGTTTGGATGCACTTTTAAAAGCGAGAGTTAAAAGTCTCTGAAGAGGTCCATTTGTTGCCATCGTGAATCAGCTTGAAGAAACGTCTGCTTTGATTTGAATTTATAGCCGTTTGCTCTGTACGCGTGTGTAGCTTTAGTAGCGCGTCTCTGTACCCGGTGACCCCGCATGGCCATTGTGCTCGTAATGTCATCATCAGTAGTGAAATAGGAAGCATACAGTGCTTGGAGTGTAAACACATTAGCGGGAAGCACGTCGCTGTCCTTGATTCACCTTTTCCGAGCGCTGCAAAAGCCTTGGCTTCATCTCAAGCCATGCTGTTTATCCTCCGCTCGCTTTAATTGACAATACTGCTAACATTGACATAGCTAATGCACTGCAAGGTTTTTGCCCATTCTAGCTAGTTGCTAATTCCGGCGCGGGCCGGGTCATCGAGTTTACTGCTGCTTCCGAAGAACGTTTAACGTCAGCTTTTACGTCAATAAAAAGCGCTCGGGAACATTCTCGGACGAGGAGGACACCGTGTCGAACGGACGAGGGCTTGCGGTGTTTGTTTATTGATTTTTGTTTATACAAAGTTCCTCCACCCCCGATCTCGAGCGAATGTTTGTTTGCGTCCTCTGCAGAAGCTAAACGAGCACGCGGCCGCACTGTTTGAGACGGGTGAGGAGACCGAGGTGAACGCCGGGCTGAGCATCATGAACGAGCTGGTGGTGGCCTGTATTCCACTGCTGCTGGTGGATGAGATGGAGGAGAAGGATATGGTGGCCGTGGAGGACATGAGAAACCGGTGGTGCTCGTATCTGGGCCAGGAGATGGAACGTAAGTCCTTACACACGTAGGCAAGCGCAACGCACTTAACCAAGTCAAGAATCAATGTCATTACTGTGATTAATTAAAAGAGTTTTGGGGCGTTTGATTGGACCAGTACAGAACACCCTAAAAGTCACCCGGCATGGTTAACTTTTCTTTAGAAATTAAACCTTAATAGGCAAATTGGAAGAAAAGTCATACAGAAGCCGAGAAAGTTGATGAAAGATTCTTAAAACTTTGTCATTTAGAGTATCGTGCACTAATGAGTTCTGCGCTATAAAACCAGTGACATTTATTTAAGCTGATGGGTGCTTTTTATTCTCATTGTTGAAATACTTTCTGCTATCACAGCTTAATATGCAGAGCTATAAGTAAGCCAGGCTGGTTTCCCTGAGTGGTGCAAACACTGACTTTTTGGTAGCTCTGTTTATTGGAGCGTCGCAATCAGAGCGACACAGCAACAATGGCTTTGCGGTGGGCATGTCTGTGGTGGGCGTGTATGCGGTCAGGAAATGTGTTTGGCAACCTTTTTTTTTTTTACAATTTTGTTTGGTTATGCCACTGGTGCAGACTATCTTGTATACTGTCTTGTACACACACTCGACACCAGCTCAAACTCTCTCTTTCTTTCTCTCCAGCTAATCTCCAGGAGAAGCTCACCGACTTTCTGCCCAAGCTGCTCGACTGCTCGACTGAGATCAAAAGCTTTCACGACCCACCCAAACTCCCCTCCTACTCCACACTAGAGCTGTGCGAGCGATACAGCCGGGTCATGACGTCGCTCACCCTGAGTCGAACCCCCGCAGACGGAAGATGAGCTGCGCAGACGTCATTCCCCCTCCATTAACACATGCCTTCCTCGAAGCAGGGCTTTCCCAAACCAACCGACCCTTCTTTTCTGTTTTGCTGCTAGAGATTTTATCTTTATCCTTATTGGTATTATTAATATTATTTTGAGGATTATATTTTAAAGCTAATGCAACAATGGGAAGGGTGAGGAAAGGAGCACAGAGGAGGAAGAAAGCATTAAAGAGGATAATATTACAGGTGTGCTTTAGACAATAGCGCATGCAGCTTTAGCTTTGTGAAACGAGGTTGAGGATTCATTTCAATTAGTTAGTTTTATTTCAGTTTCATTATTCCCCTCCCCCTATCAATCCTCTGCACATCGGAGGCGGGGCAACCTGCTGCTCCGCCCCCAGTCTGTTACAGTGTTGCCATATTGTTTGTTTTGCATTTTTCTAAAGGACGGTGTAACATGTTGGAAGTTCTTGGGTGGCCTTCAGACCTCACGAACGGGACTTTAACACAAGTTTTAAGTGCTGTGGTTGGTAGCCACGGAGAACACTGTGGCTTGTTAATACATTGAGAGAATAAAGTTTTATTTATGGCTCTTTTAGGCCAGATACATATTTTTTTAAACGTTCCTAATCTTTATTGAACTTGGCAATGAATGAATCTGTGCTTTGCTACTTTGGGTATCTCAAAGAGAACAGAGTATGTTTTCCCTGCGGGCTTGGATAGATTTGACTGCGCCTAAGTCCTTTTTAGACTCGTCCTGAGTTTGGTTTACCATAAAAAGTTTCACTGATACAGGAACAGCCGAGTGTTGAATGAAAAGGCACAAACGCTACTGCGTTCCCAAAGAGAATTGAGTTGAATACGTTATTATACTGAATCTGTCTTTCACAGTCCATCACTGTGTTGCCATGGTATAATGTCCAGAGTTGAAATGCTATGATACAGTGTTTTTAAGTGTAATGGAACTGGGGGTTTGATGCCAAGCATCAACTAAGACTAGAGTTTTAGCATTCACACTGGTGAAAATTTCCTGGATGGATACACTTATAAAGAAATCGACTCTGGAACAGATTATCATTGTACATATTTACCCTTCTGTTTGTCAAAAGTGTGTTTTTTTTCTTTTTTGATCAGAGCAGCTTGTTCAGTGCATACGATAATTAAAAGCTATTAAACAAAGCTGACACAAATAAACAAACCAAACCCAACCATAAATACATGATTTTCTTGTTATTGAACACCTTGCTCCACTGGTGACCGCTTTGGGGGAGGGGCACACTGGAGGCCACGCCCACTCATTCGCTCATTTCCAGTGCTTTCCAGCTTTTCAACATTTTTAGGAATATGGCACAATAATTTTGAATAAATACAAGTAGTAATGCCAAGAAGCAAATATTAAAACACAGTTACGTTGGTCATAGAGCGAAAACAGACTTTACAGGAACAATTTATTGTGTGATATGTCTGCCAGGGCCGTGCTCTGAACGACCCATTTAGAGTGAAAAAGGGTCAGTGGTGGAGAGATGAAGAGCAGTCATTTATCAGGAGATTAACCAAAGACCTGTTTGTTAAACAGACAGGAATGAATGGAACGAGGGCACCATAGATTCCAAGTGTGACCGAATTACATACAGAAATCTGTTTCTTAGCAAAGAATCTTACTGCAGTAACATAAAGGTAAGAGCTGAGAGATGAGTCGTTATGATGCGTTTGTCCGTGTCATGGTTGCATTGCATATTTCTATAAAAATAAGCTTTATGTGCATATAAAGTGGTATAGATAAGAATGTCGGGGAACGCTATCTGTGATGTCATTTTATCACGAAATGCTGTGATGGCCGGTTGACCCTGCTGAGCTCACAACAAGCTTAGATTTTTTATGTTGTGGCTTTGTTTGTAATATGTTTGTAATATGCTTATGGTTTTGGATAGTAGGTAAACAGTAAGGTTTGTTTAGAGGCTAAATATGCTGAAAGATATGATCAAATCTGATTATACATCAGGCTATTGGAATGCACTAAACATTTGTGAGGTCCTAAATATTAGCAATCTTTGTTAATGCCTTTAATAAAAAGCATTATGGAGTGCTACCATTTTTTTTATTCAATAGCCACATAACATTTTCAGAGGGGTGGTGGTCATCCAAAATGTTTTATTTTTTCTTTCGTTGATTTATGAATGATTATATTTGACCCTCAACCCTGAATATGTGGTTTCACCCTTAAAATAGTCTCCAATATAAATTTCCTGCAGAGAAGGTTTATTGTGACCATCTTAATCTGTGAAGGGACTTATCTGCTTATGTCTCATTATCAAACCATGTCCAGACGACCGGAACTGTTACTTACCTCGTAATCGAGTTTTTGTTCCCCTCGCTTCCCTCCTTCCGTTCAATGAATCTTTCTGATGTCTTTTGGGGCTTCTTTTATTAGTTCGTCTTCAAAAGGTCAGACAAAGTATCTGTTAAACATGACTTGTCCCAACTGTTGACTGTCACACTCCACTGATAACAGCCTGCCTGTTTCCATGGTGATATTTCATTGTCTGACTGTCTAGACACCCAGTGACACCTGACACGCCAGGCCCGGGGGTCTCAGTTGGCCGTGAGAGTCAAAAATCGAAGGCTCAGCTGCCCTTTGCATCTACTCTCCTGATTATGATTGTGGGTTCACAGGGACACAACTAATACACAGCAAAACGCAGGAGCCATTTTAAATCCCTGCTGTTTATAATAACATGAGGCAATTTTTTCATGACACGGTTTCCTATTTATTTGAATAACTATCACCACTGATTTAGATTTTTAATGTCTGTGGAATGAATCACAAAAAATCTGTTATTTACTCTTTATTCTTTTAAGGTACAATCAATGCTCTGAATCAGGTGCACTGAATAAATATGGCCGCTGTATTTGTTAGGGTTTTTTTGCCGCACTAAATTCCACAAAACATGCTATTGTAACCGGCACAAGATGGGGAGTCATTGTTTTAGTTAGACCTTCCGGAACTGTTCAAAATGATCTTGTGTAATGAATGCAAAACCAGCAGTGGATACAGAATCTAACCGGCTGTTAAAATATCCACGGTCCCTTGAGGAAGCCAGAGGCTGTTCGCCATGAACCCAGTGAGAGTGGCTTCAGAGGACACTGTTCAAAGCTATTCAATAGAGATATTTTTTGTTCTGGAGAGTTTTTGTCTTCCTGAACTGAATATCAATCAACGGTCGCCTCTTTAGTACGCTAACGCTTGCTGAAAGAATGACACCACCTTCAGAATAAAATAATAAGGGGGTGACAAGGAAAGTAAGCCAAAATCGCCAGCCATCCATTTCCTTCCAGTTTAATGATTCTCTGTCGGAGTTGTGGCCGTCTGGGTGTCAGAGACTATGATTTTACCCCAGACACTGCAGCCCAGCGGGGTGCACGATTATATTGGGATGGGTCGGAACGGGGGCAGTCAGGTTGAGAGTGCTGGGGGGGGCTTGGGGTGGTTTATGGACCTTTTCAAGGTGCCTTCTCCATGGAAATGCAGCTGGCTGAACAAGATTCCCATCAGTCGACAAATAAGAGGCAAGCTGGGCTCTGTCTCCGCTGCTGCACGGGCCGTACTGTTACCAGGAGCCCACAGCCAATCCCATCACCTCAACGTCCCGTATCAACAAACAGCTCTTTTCTTCAACCAATCACAGGCTTCAGTGGTGCTGAGCATTATGACATCACATGATAATGAATCGTAAAGCTTTTCTGAAGACGATTGGCTTCCCAAATGACTGATGCTGCCCCAGGAGTCGGGGCAGTATTTTAGATGGAGGGTCATTCTTTTTCACTACCTCTGTCTGGGTTTGGGATAGCACACTTGGGCCCTTGTGATCTGTCCCCTTGTTCCCCAGCTCTGCATCTGGTTTTATTGTGCATTAGTGCTGACCCTGACCAATCACTTTCAATCACTCTAATCCTCTGATTACAGGAAATATGGCATGAGATGGATGAATAGCTCTTAGGTCATTTCAGCCCTGGACCGGTTCCAGTGTTTCACTTACCTCTGACATCTACTCAGTCTCTCTCTCTCTCTCTTCACCAAATGACACTATAGAACAGAGACTCCATTTAATGACAAACATAAGTGATAGACCAATGTATATGACAGGTTGATTAACCGTGCTGTTGTTCATGCTTTTTGGCTAATTAACAAAAATGGTCATTTTGTGGTAGATTTTTTTTTTAAGTTGTCAATTGTTTTACAACTATTTTTGTATGTCATTTGCTATTACATATCAGCATTATTGGCTACCTGGCTCTTGATATTAGTAACAAACACTGAAAATCATGTATCGGTCAACTGGCACAAAAAATCCCGCATTCAGAACTTTTCCATATACTCATAACCACTGAGTTTTAATGCAGAGCAAAAAAACAACTTATTTACCCCAGCAAACCACAGCTCAGCTTTCTGACAAGTGTCTGAAAACGGTGTCTACTTTCTGCACTTGTAAGAACCGCCCACTGAGACCAAAGTCCTGACCGACATGTGAACTGGCCAATCATCGATTAGAAGTCGCATACGTATCTGCCAATGAGGTTCGGTTTGAATTTAATTAGCGTGAGCTCTTCAGATTCGTGGTTAACAGGTGTGTATGTGGAAATCATTGACGAATTTAAATATAGAAATTGGCATTTCAAAATTCTTTAAGAATAAAGCAAGTTAAAAAGCGTCGGACTGCTTCAGGTATGTCAAATTTATCATTTATCGAATACACTGTATATTATTGTTTATATGACAGTGAAAGTTAGCCATCGCGCAGGCGCAGTATATCCCACAAAACAGCGCATATGATAATCTGCGTGTGGTTCGTGTAGTCACGTGTTTATTGTGCTTTCGCTTAATTTTAATACAATATGTATTTAGCATTGATGTGCAGACTTTCTCCGCGAATAATACTTTGCTTCCACAAGTGTTTTAATATATGAGTTCAGTGAGTTTGATGACATACTATAATAACAAATGAGCAGTATGCCTGGCAGATGTGTAAGGTTTTGGAATAATGCAAGTAGTAGATCTGTGTAAGTGCCATTTTAGGGCTCAAAAGTTTTGCATGCAACAGACCACAAAAGAAAGAATATTTCACATCTGACTTTTTGGGATCATTGTGAGAATGTTTACATGTTTACAACAAATGTTTATTAAAATATTGAAATGGTTTGCACGTAATTTCTCACCAGTTTAGAGATCATTAAAATCATTTAATCTAGATGTGTGTTCATATGGACTATGTCTAAATGATCGGAATGTTTATGTTAGTTTTTATTATATTAATTAATCTTATTAGAATGCTATTAGTTAATGAGTCTTATCTGCAGATTGAAGTACATATTCATCTGTTTGTGGTAATTATCATGTAATTTATAGATGCGAATGTAATTCGTCTTTGTAGATAATTAACCTTGCTGACCTGTTAAGATTTTTCCAAAATTTTTGCTTCTGAAAGAAACCTCTTCATTATGCTGACTGTGTGTTTTTATAAAAGTCATCAGTAAAATCACGTTCAAGTTCTTGACAGTTTTTCTTACAGTGTTCTGCTCAAAACAGTTTAGTTAAAAATACTTCTTCTGTGTTTAATCGTATGAAGTATTACCTCACTGTTTGGTCAGGCAGTGGACATTTTTCTTTGAATGGTGACGTTTAAAAAAAGCCACAGCCTCATTAAACATGATTCGAATTCTTCACGTTCTCAGCTCGTCTCTCCTCATATGACCCGGCCACCTCCAGAGCTGATATCTGGAGTTTAAGAGCTTCTGGAGGAGGTGACAAAAACCCTCAACATATTTCCTCCGTTGTTGCTTTTTACTGGTTCTATTGGTTACATATTCTACATGAAGCGACATTTGCAACTCGTTTTAATTCCGTAATGTGTTGCATTTCCAAGTGAAACCACATGTTCAGGATAATAAAACGTAGGGCGGTAAACTATAAAAATTAAACTGTTGAATAAATTGGGATTAGATCATTAAAAGTGGCTCTGTGGCTACATTTGGTATGAAATTCTTGTTTATTGAATAGTGCCCAGAATGCTGTGTATATTGTATGCTATTTTTTTAATTGAAAAATGGCACGGTAGGTATTATTTTCTAATAAATGCTTTAATAGGAGAATGCTACTTTGATGACCTCATCAAAACCAATCACGTTCCGTGTTTGAATTGGCAAATGGTGTGCAGTTACTATCTTGAAAATAACTATAGTTATTTTGCATGTTTAATACGATTTTATTTAAAACGTCTCCGTGTTTGGAGGACCAAATAAATGATGCCTAGAGATTTTCTATTGCATTTGTCCCTCACATTAGTAATGGAGCATCAAGTTGACTGAATTGCATTATGGGATACAGTATTAAACAGTGTGCTGTGTGGTGTGCACAGTATATATACTGTAGTAGTTGTAAAGAGCTGTATAGTAATATGACAGCTGACAGCTGAAAAATAAGAGGGCTTGGTGACAGACACTAAGTATATAATAGGTTAAGTATATAATAATATATAAGTTATCATAGAAAAGTATCATAGAAAAACAACTGTTCTTTAAATATGCATCAAAAACTGTGATTTTTCTCTTTCTGTTCTGCTTCAGCAGTGCCATACTTTCTCCAGACACGTATGTTTAGCGGTCACGGCTGCTTAAACACACACACACACCGCTCTCTTACACGCACTTGCCGCTTCGGACCCCCGGGTCACGCTGAAGTGACTTTAAGCTCTGTGTGTAACTGGGCCTCTTTGAAAGCGGGCCTCACATTCCTGCTCCCTCTGACAGGGGACGTCCTGCTTATTTCCAGCGAGGAGGAAGTTTCTGCCGTCAGGGATTATGCGCAGTTTCCTCACCCAGAAGCCCGCGGCTCGTCTCCTCCCACTCTTAAAAAAGCAGCGCGCCTGCAAAGTCGAAACATGTGAACTAAATACCTGCCTCTGTGACCGCCAGCCTCACCTCTCTTGCCTCTTCCCTTCCGCCCCGCTTGTCTGCGCTTGTGCGCTCTCAGGGAGGAGGCGACCTCTCTCCGTCCGCTTTTGTATGGCTGTACAGAACTGCTGTGGTTGGGAGGAGGTGGAGGGGAACAGCTGCTCCCCACACAGAAGCCGGTTTCCCAGCCTGACAGCCAGCAAGAGGCAGCCGGCGCTGGGCTGTTTCCCCCGGGGGCCTCTCGGGTTGGTTCCCCAGCCTCTGCAGCTCCAGCTGGGAGGGAGTTTTTCGACAGCGCAGAAACACGGAATGGATCAGAACAAGTAGGATTCTTTTTCTTCCCAAAGGCCGGGAGCTCGTGTTTTCAGTGAGTACCGTTTTTCTTCTCCTAAAGTTACATGGACACAAAGAAGCGTGCTTGCTTTTATGCTGAAATCTGACAGAGTCAGTGTTGTGGCTGTTTTTGTGTTTTTATTTGGCTTGTCTTTGCTTGGCTGTAACTGTAGAGAAAATCGACAGAAAGTGTT
>JAZGTJ010000675.1:0-87337 GCA_036877575.1 Botia almorhae | reverse complement strand
AAAGAAAATTCTGTCATCATTATAATATCCATTTAAGAAGATATTTTGAAGAATGTTTGTAAACCGAACAGTTCTGGGGCACCCTCGACTTCCATAATAGGAGAAAAATACAATGTCAATGGTGCCCCAAAACTGTTTCAGTTCAAACACACAAACATTCTTCAAAATATCTTCCTTTGTGTTCAGCAGAACAAAAAAATTATGCAGATTTTGAACAACGTAAGTGTGAGTAAATGATGACAGAATTTTAATTTTTAGTGAACTATCCCTTTAAGATGAGCCCTAAATGGTCTGATAAACTCACTTCTTGCACTTCCTAGAAAGTATTTAGGTACTTTTTTGTCATTCACTGATATGGCTTGCTATATTTGATTTGCTGTACACATTATGATGTGTACAATGACTGGGCTGTTAGCATTGGGGATCTCCTCGTAACCTTACCTGTTTGCTGTCCTCCTCCACCTGAGCCTTACAGAACTCCTGCTCGATGGAGCAGTCCAGCTCACTGAAGAGACCCACCTCCTCACAGTTCTTCAAGAAGCGCGTTGGGGTTGGCGTCTGGTCTGGAAACAGACAACAGTAAAATTCATCACGGTTTGATAGAGCACTTTTGGTAAACCTGTGATGCTACTGATGAGAAGACCATGGGTTTGATTCACACAAAATACATAAATGAAACAATAAATGAAACAAAATCTGACAGCAAAATCTTACCACTCAAACTATAAATCATTATTATAACCTTACCATTGTAAATTGGGGTAAGGTAAGAAGATTACTCAATTACTGATTTTTGTTTATTTTAACCAAACAAAGTTACAGATTGCAGTTTTAAAGTGCTTGTTTTACAACCTGTATTTGTCACTTTTTGCACTGATTTATATTTATATCTTGATAAATATATCCTCATCACTCAAGATACTGAGAGCAACTGTGTGTGTTGATGCTGTAGCACTATTATAAATTAACAATCATGCCAATAAAATATATCAACAAGAACATTAAGTTAACACACATCAGGAATGTTCGATTGGATTCTATGAGTCCTGGATGTGCAGTTCAGTCTAGACTGGAATATTCATCATGGGGTTTGATCAAGTACAAGATAATGAGTCTTTATGTGGTTCCAGCAGTAACTAGAAATTATCGTCTGTCCACAAACTTAATAAGTGTGTGTGATTTCTCAGTGGAGTGTGTGTGTAAAAGAGAAATAGCAGAGAGAAGGAAAGCATGCACACGCTCGTTAGCGATTCAGTTTTTAAAAGATGGACCAAATGTAAAGAAATGTGGAGCTAGTGAGAAACCTAAAGCGGACCCGAAATCCGATCTGTCACTCTGACGGTAAAGCCTGAGAGGAATGAGAGACACAGCAGGCAGCTGGAAATGAATTATTGTGTCATGGACCACACAGTCCCCATCAGAAGCTTTTATTTAGCTTTTTTGGTCAGGTTCAATTGCTGTAGAGCATTTACTACTTGTATTAAGTGTACAGAGATGCAGGGATGTCATGTGGGATGAGGGTAAGACAAAATGTTGTCCAAGGCCTTGTGATGAGGCGAGCCCACTAAATGTGTCTCTGCTATATGTGTATACAAGACATAGTTTTCTTTAACAGTATTATTTTCTTGTTTTCTAGTAAAAGTTCTAAACATCCTTACAGCAAAATGAATTACTTAGGAAGCAAAATTGCAAAAGATTTTAAAACTCGTTTACAGAGAATATGTTTTCAGTTAAGTTTATTTAATTTTCCCTCCGTCAAATTGTTTTGTTTTTTGTTTTAGGCATCTAATAAAATTTAGTGAGGTTTTTGCTTAAAAAAATAATTTGCTGAAGGGGAAGAAAAAACTTGTTTGAAGAAATACTTTCTAAAATTGTCTTTTCTTACACAATTTTGCTCTTGTATCTGAATTTCTTTCCAGAAAAATACTAATTATTAAAATATTTTTGGTAATGTTTAATTTTGTCCCTACAGACATAATCGTAATCACGCAGTTCCATGTTTTATTTCCCAAAGTCAAACTTAAATCAGATTTCAAATCACCTTTGAACGTGGTGTGGATCAAGTTTGTAAAATTTGTATTATGTGTTTTTTACTTTTTTAAACTGCAAAAATATAAAACAGGTTTAAGTCAAATACACCAAAAAACTGACTCCGGTAGTTGTTGTACACTTTTTCCTCAATTGTTGAGCTGTGTTTTCTTTTTCTCTCTCCCTTGCTCTCCCCCCCTCACTCTCTGAGAGGGCCAGTGGTCTAATTGATATGGAACACAGGGTACAGCTTGATGACTGGGATTGGGGGAATGAAGCAGAGCACAGCACAAATATTGTTTTAGCCACATGGCTCTGCATTTAAAACTACACCTACACATTTGCCAAGTCATGCATCCCACTTAATACACCTAATTAAAGACAGACGCTAAGTGGAGACTCACACAAGACGTGTCTAAGTGTAAGCGTGCAAGGCCTGTCTCACCTGACAGCATGTTGTCATTTTTGATGGAGGGGAATTTGAGGGTCATCTCATGCTTGTGCCGATGAATCATTAGATGATCCTCTGTAGGAAATCTCTGGAGAATATGGAAACAAATATGTTTGCAATTAAATCACACTAAACTAGAGCTTAAAGTGAACAGACTTGTTTCTTTGGCATTTTGCATTCTTAAAACGCTCTCACTGGTTTGAATTAAGAGCACAATCAGTCTCCCTCCTTAGATAATCTCTGTATAACAAGTAATGATATACTTACCACCTTGTATAAGACTGAGCCTTAGGCATAAACTGTCTGGACACAATAACACCCGTCTGATTGCAAAAACATCATAATTATCCTAATTACATTATCTTAATTGATGTTTAAATACAACACAGAGAAGTATTCTATCTAAATTGGCCACCAAGCACCAGCATGTTGAGACAGATTGTGCCGTCCTCATCTAATAGTACAGTGAATCAAAACTGGTGGGTCGCACACCAAAAACAGGTGTCAGGTTTGATAGTTTCGTTGACAGCTGAAATGTAAATAATACAATGAAACTAAATATATAATCATGCGTAATTAGATTAGCAAAACAAATAGACCTACAAGCCTTTCAAGGGGGAAAGCACTTCCATATCTTTGGTTGTTAATGTAAAAAAAACTGTCACAGAAATCATAGCACCAATTGGCACCAGTGGTCTCTACAGTCAACTTAGACTCACAATGCCTATAACACACGCAGCCCAGGTGGCTTCGTTTGACCTTTGAAAACCATAAACATAACTATGCAAGTTGCAATAAATGCAGGAAAATCACCAACCCCACATGAAGTACAGGTTCATTCATTATGATGATAAACATGTGTATGCAAAAGTGAGATGAAAACAGAGTACTGAACTCGAGTGGCACTTATGTCGCATAAAATAAGACTTGTGATTTGACTTGAGCTCAAGAGACAACTCAACAGTGTTTGCATAAACATGTTTATATGCTAAATAAATAAAATGCATGAGCAGGATTGGTTTAAGAAGCATCTTTCTTCCCTGTGTGGTCAAGTGCATATGGAAGTCACTTCCGCCAATCAGGCTGCAAACAAATCATTCAGATTTGCAAATAGGTTTAACTGATTAAATACAATACATAAAAGTCAATAAAATAATAATGGCATCGCATACTGTCTTTTATTCTGATTTAAAAACTTGCAGTATTAATAATTCAATTAGTGTTTAGTGCATTCATACATTTTACAATAAACCTTTATGCATTAGCTAACTAAGTGGGATGTGTGCAATTTGAGTTCCTTTATCCTGTTCCCCCTTTCTCACCTCATATAATTCCTCTCATCACTGTTCAATCTAATAAAAGCTACAAATGCTAAATAAATAAGTCCAAATGTACTCCTTCCTACTAGGAATATTTATCTGAAGAAAAAAAAACCTACAGAATAATGCATTTTGTTTTTTGCATCAAATATTTACAGCCAAGCCTATGAAGTATCAAAATTTAATTTGAACAAAAGTTCAACATTTCTATGTACTTTTCTGTTAAAATAAGCAATTCTGGTACAGTGTTGAGTTGACACCTAAGAGTAAAATCAGGGTCTAGCTAAATCACTGTAATACTGGAGCCCCAAATAAACTATGCATTGAGAGAGATGATACCTCCTCACACGACATGCAAAGAAAAAAAGAGCCAGAAACATCAAGTCAAGTATCTTATAAACCCCCAGTGGCTGACATCTGCCTCAGAGAGATACTATTTCACTGTTGTGGTCTGTGCCACAGTTTCACATTGAGAATAAGCTTTCTCAAGTTACTGGTCCATTCGTCTTTGCCATTGTCCAATCAGACTCACCTGAGAGCAGCCTGGGGCACTGCACACGAACGGCCTTTCCTGCTCTGAGTTCATTACTGTCACTGACTCCTCATACACCTGAACACAAAGCAGAGGAGAGAAATTCTCATCAGGTTCACCTTCAGGACACAGAAGCATAAAGCCGCACTCACATTATGTCACCAACGTATTGTGTGCCTGTGATAGCTCGCTCCACGGTACTTGGAGAATCTCTGTGCGGATTCTATGTCTTATGCCCTTGGGAGAGGCATTAAGAGCTGTGAGGGTTAATGAAATAGTTCACACCAAAATGAAAATCCTGTTGTCGTTTACCCAGCAGATGTTATTCTAAACCTGTGTGACTTTCTTGGAACATAAATGTGGGATTTCTGAAGAATATCCTGGTCTCTCTTTTGCCATTAAAGTGAATAAGAACTGGAGCTGTGAAGCCCAAAGTTACAAAAAGCATCACTGAAATGTAAATGAAAAAGTCAGAATGACTCCAATAGAATATTTTGATAGAATGTTAATAGAATATTAAGTTGAGCCCCAGTCATTATATGGAGAAATGTTTTATCTGTTTTCTCTAGTTATGGCATAATCACAATACAAACAAAGGCTGACATGACAAGCACAACACAGAAAATGTTTGTGGAGGATCACAGGGACAAAATACAACATAAATAAGCAGAAAGCACCACACAAGCATGGATATAACATAATTCTTTTTCTAAAGTTCTTCCAAATGTCTATTTGTGTAATTCTTCAGTTTTGCTCCAATGTTTCACATGAGGCGTTGTCAAAAATGGAATCTATCTAAATTCTCAGGGTTGGGAGTTGAAGTTTGTTGTTGGAGCAACATAAGGGTGAGTGAACAATGTCAGAATTTTCATTGTTGAGATTGCTTCACAGTTTAAACTTAAGGAGAGGAGAGAGTCTCAAGTACCTAAAACTGACCATAAAATGTCACCCTGCTCCTTCGTCACCATGGAGATATTACTGACCACAGGGTGAGGTGTAAACTATACTTTCTGTGTTGTGTTGTGCACGCAGGTCTGTGGCTAACCCAGACACACAGCACCGAGGTCGAAGTATCAATGAACTGCCAGTCATTAGTGACTCTTTTGACACCTAAACTGTCCCTTAATACCACAGCAGCCATGACTTTAGCGACCAGTGGTAGTGAGTAATGAAGTGCGTAATGTCTGTGCTACTATAGTCACCAAATGGAAATGACAAATTATTTTCAAACAATGCTCATCAAACAGATTTTGTTTGTCCATTGGTTGGATCACATTTTTCCACAATCAGCGACAAATATGTCTCATACATCACATGACCACCGAGATACCTTATTCAAAGCTGTGATGCTGCTAAATGCCACAGATGACAGACTGACAATGGAATGGTATGGCAACCATTCAGCTTCCCGCACTTGGAGTGTAACTGGGCAGATCCACTGGCGCTCATGGGGTAAAGTTTGCGATCAGTCTTGTTATGTAGCCCCACAATATTCTATTGTCACCATCGACGACAAAGCTTGATGCTGTGAACTATCAGTTCAGCAATCATGTTTCAGCAAGAGCAACTTCTGCTTTTTTATATAAAGCCTCAAACCAATGATCTTATTATATATACAACAGATCTAAGATTAGACCTTAATGACATGGACGTATATAGCAAACATATAAGAGACTAATTTATTTGGTTGCGTAGTCCTGCAGAATGGATTTAAAATGGTAAAATAAGGTAAACAGAACCGAGAGCACTGCACAGCTGTAAGCATACATTTAACAAATTAGCCAAAATATTTTCTAACACTACACAAAGAACAGGGGATGTGTAAAACATGGGCATGGATTGAAATTCTGACTCTGCTGTGATCGCAACAAATGCTTAAGATTGGTTTATCATAACAGTGAAAACATTGCATTGCTAAGTAGTAGTTAACTGTTGTGCATCAACTGTGATCATAAACCTTACCAATGTTTATAACACCTGTTTTGAGTATTTTATAGCACCCTTGCGCAGATTTTGTGTGAAAGAGTAACAGTATTATGATCTACACAGGCCTAATGAGGCACAGCTGTAATGGGCCATGAAAGCCAAAGTCAAGTCCCCTTCATATACAGCAGCAAAACACACTGTTGACACACTGCTTAGACAGCTAACAAACACGTTCCAAACGCGTGGAAAATAAACATGCATGAAACGTTTTTCAAAACTTCAAATGGTTAGTTTAGCCTTTTCAGAGTATACATGAGTCTTGCTGTGTGAACGCTTTCATGCGCAATTTGCATGTGAATTTTTTTCCTGTCCGATTGGTCTAGCCAACTGTTTCCTCCCATGCAGTCAAAACATGCAAATTTGTCGTTATGTTAACCAGACATCTTTTTCCTTACAGTCCAGCCCTGGGACACAGCCCCTCCAGACGGCCTCTGAGACACAGCCTGTGGGGATTATATGGTCTGGACTGGGCGTTTCTATGAGAGGACTGACATCAAGAAGACGTCTGCTAAATGACAAGTCACAAATGTTCTTGTTTTCTGGTTTCCATCTCTCTCTCTCTCTCTCTCTCTCTTGCTCTCTCTGTCACTCACTCATCAGTCTTCTGTCTCCTTGTTTAAAGACAGAAAGTTATTCCATCTCCACTTTCACCAATTGCATCTGTCTTATTTCTCTTAATTTGTCTTTTTTTCTGATTGATTGGCCACTGAATGTGATTGGTGACTGAATGTGTTTGGTGGCTGAATGTGATGGGGTGTTAATTGTGATTGGCCTTTGCCTACAACAACGTTCCCTGGTGTAATCAAGCTTATTATTCTCCTTCACAGTCAGGAGTATGTTGCCTTATGGTGATACACCTTTAGCTTCAAGCTTCTCTCCATATCAGTCAAGGGTATAATGTCCCTCTGTGCTCTGATGTTATAACACCAGAGATATGCTGTCTTTTGACAGTGGCCTGGCCTAATTCCAACAGCAAAACCAAGAATGCAACACAATCAGACCCTCCAGCTATATTCCCCCTCTCACACTACATACAGTATACTCAGAACACCAACATGCAACATAGTGACTACAGAAACTGTCATCAAACCTGTTCATTTAAACATATGATTTCAACATATGAGGCACGTTATTCATTTTTATGACAAAAACATTACCTTATCATTTTCACCCTCAAGCAACCACCGGCAAATCTTTTAGTCCCTTAAACTGCTGAATATCCCCAAGTGACACAGGACCAGGTGTGTGATATTTGCTCACCGGTGGTCATACACAGTGTGGCTGTTATTTCACCGGTGTTTTCATTTAGCACAAGGAAATTTCGTTACACTTCATATATAGAATAGCCCGATGTGGCACCAAAGGAGGATTAGGGACCGGAGTACAGTTTCACAGAGAACCGTTGGAGAACTTTCTCCTCTAGTACAAGTCTGAATTCAAACAGTATGGTGTACATGCGAGGGGAGGAGGAGGTGGTGAAGGTTAGAGCAAGCACAAACTTGTGCTGCAATTCAAATCCAACAACCCCCCCATCCTCCGCAGGCCTTTCGGCAACAGAGGTTCAAGGTAGGATCAGAACAGCGCCTGGGGCTTGGAATAAGAAACATACAGACAATGCAAAAGATGGCGTAAACCTTTCATAATGGACAGACAAAGAGGCCCCACAAAAACAACCTTCAATCACTGTCAGTCATCACATGTTCTCAGACATAAACTTACAGAGAGTTCAGAGACTTCAGGCTGACTAACATATCGAAGGTGCAAACTTTTGAAACATGAACATTTTGAAATGTACATTTTTGATGAACCAGTCACAACATAATTACAACTAATGCTTTTGTTATTAAGATATTAAATTACAATTATTACATATTTGCAAATTATTATACATTTAAACAATTATTATATAAGCAAGTGGCGTTAACATAAGCCATCTTCATACACTGAACATACTGAAAGTTTACATAACTGCATGCTGAACCACAGCAAAGTGTACTGACATGTTTTGTACACTTCGTTCCATCAAAGAGAATATTCTGAAAACATATTATGATTTTATATGTTTTAGATTTTATTTATAGTAACATAACAATATATATTTTTCTCGGCCAACACTCAGCCATTAAATACCAGTGAGAGAAGAAAAATTAACCGTTACACCAACTTGTCAAAACAGCTATATTTCACAACGGTATTGTATATTTCACAGCTATTATTATTACATGTTTTCAGGCTCACATAAGTCAAGCTATAAATTAAATTTCAAATCCTAATGTCATAAAGTGCCTTAGTGACTGTAGTCAGGTGGATTTAGTCATAATAAAAGGTTTTTAACTTGAATGAAACTTACTACTTAAAGTTATAATGTGATGCACATTTTTGGATTGCCTACAAAACAACTTCTATGCAAACAAATGTATATGCAATTTATGCTAAAAAAGAAAATGTTTAAAAATGCCATTTTTAAACATAGTGTCAGGAGATTTAAATTTTTTAAAGCCTATAGGGATCATTTTGCCTCGTCAGCACAAACCGCTGAAACCCTTAATATCTCAACGGTTAATCAAACATTCTGACTGGCCTGCATTATGACGTCATGCCTCGAAACAGTGCTTTCTTGTCACAGTTTTACCAACTGCGAAGTTGTTATTCAATGTAAAGACTTACACTCGCTTACATGCTGTAGCTCAACTATATACGTTTATGGATTAAGGTTGACTAGGACCCCAGTGCCTTTCGCGGTCGCTCTTGTTCTCTCTTCGGGACGGGACAATAGATGGAGGTGCAGTTATTCAGTGACAGCAAAGTTCATCAGTCGATCCACCTTAACGAATGGAGCAAAATAACGGATTCTGGCGTACCGCTTCTTAGAAACAACGCACAACAGTTCTGTCACCGCGCGAGCTGACACAACACTGTCTTACGCACATGCACGCGCAAGCAAAGTAAAAGCTCTGCGGCGCTAACAGAGCGGTCGTGTTTGACAGCTTCGTGTGCGCAATCTAATAACACGAAAGACTCCGCGTAAAGTTCTGCAACAGTTATCCAAGCACATGCAGAGCTTAACAATCAAGAAGTTATCTGTTTATTGCGATATTGACCCTAACACTTAATTTAAGTATTAAGTAAAACAAAAGGCGAAAACCTGTTACATGTAATCAACCCCTGAATATCAGGATAGTAACTCACGATCAGCGTGCGCTTAGTGACAGGGAAACAACTTAAACAGACCTGTATAAACACATTCTGTAAAAGTACTTGAAATCTGTTGATGTGAATTTCAAATCATCTTGTCACTACTTCACACTCAAGAGATTGCCCGTTTCAGTGGCACCGACTGAGTTCACGCACAGCAAGTGCATGTTAATGCAAAGGGATTGATGTATCGGTATGAATAACAACTCGAACAACTCACCGCAGAAGTCTGGAGAAGATGCAGCACGCTTTCTGAAGGAACCACGTTGGACTGAGGAAAGATTACAATACGATCTATTTAGAGAAGCATTACGTCACCCTTTGGTGACGTCACGTGGGATTCCTGAACTTCTAAATCATTGCGGTCCCTCGTGGAGGCGGAGCGAATAGGGCGGGGTCAACACAGTGGGTGTGGCGGCAGAGCGGCAACACTAACATCTGTCTGGCTTCAAGTTGTTATTGTTGTTTAAGGCAGTACAAAGGATAAACTATTGTAAATAAAACTGTATATGATCTTGAGATAAAACGTCCAAGGTAATTCCTTTATGCAACAAAGGAACTGAGATTACATCTGGAACGTTTTTTCTCAGTTATTGAAAAGTAGACAAGTAAACATTATACACACTATATTTTTTATTTTAATTAACAAACAGTTTTACAATATATATAATGTTTAACATATAATTAATAAATAGCTAATTTAATGAATGAGCAAAATTTCCTGAAACTTTAGTTTTTAATTTGACTGAATATTCACTATTGTATAAACGGTGTATCATTTTTGTTGATTACCCATTTATGAATGGTATTATCAAGTGTTTCCAAATTTGTTTTATTTTTTTTAACCATTATGTGTTCTCTTGAACTGTTTATTGACAGGAGAGGAGGTGCACAAGACATCAGAGCTCAGCTCAGTTATCCAGGTCTGTTAATTGTGTACTGCTTGCCAGTGCCTCTGTGTGTACTAAATAATGAAAGTGTCAGAGGTAAATAAATTATTGGCTAGATTATGCCTGCCTGCAAGTGTTGAATTTAGAAGATGGTGTTACAGAATCAAAGCTCAGACTCCTTTGTCCACAGATAATTGCCAGGCAGACGTAATGTGATGCAGGTGGCATCGAAGGACAAACCAACTAATACCTGTTTTTTCTGTACCTCTTGATGAAATACTTTGTTTTAAACACACCTGAGAGCAGGTGAGCCCTGCATTTATTTTGTGGTATTACAAAACCTATGTACATACTATTAAAAAATGCAGAATGGGTGGTGTCATATACTCAATGCATGCAGTCAATGTAGAATGCATTATACATTGTTAAAATATAAAATGTGTTTCAAAAAACACAATAATATATGTAAACATGTCCCATGACATTTTACATTTAAAACGTTTACATTTTGTAAACTATACAATAAAATTAAACAAATAAATACAGTTACCATGGTCAGCATGACTATTAGGATCATTTTTACTACAAAGAACCCAAATCTATTGTGTACATCATTCTAAACACAGTGATGGAGCTATTAAAACTCTTCTAAACTATTAATCTTACATACTGCCATTTTATGGGTGTATTTTTCCCTGCAAGAGACAGTATCATAGGAAATGGTCATGAGGTTCATCATAGCCGTTAAGCTGACGTGTCACCCTTAGCAGTGTAAAAATAAAAAGACTCACAGCTAAGTGTAGACAGAGTCACAACCTTTTAAGCTTCAGCGAATGCTCTGGTGGCGACAGTATGATTTCTGAGGCTGAAGGTGCAGTGGAGGAGTCTGGGATGGCCTTGGCGATTAATGGCTGTCTGTTCCTCAGAGAGGGGCTGTTTACCATGAGCCTCCTGTGCTAAGAGCTCTGTCACAGGAACAATAACGCCAGCCTCCACAGCCACTATAACTCAGCCACTTCTCTTGCCTGTGTCTTTTAACCTGGGTCTTAATCAAAGCTTTATGACAGTGTTTGTTCCTTTATGGTCTATATATTTCTCCCAGCCATCCAGACATTATCCCGTGGGAGAGCAGTGCTGTAAGTGGCATAAGTGCGTAGTCAGCACTGGGTCACTGACCCCACACTTTAAAGGATTTTATCTCTAATGCATGGCAGGTCCGTCTGTCTCCAAACGTCTTGCGGGGCTTCAGATTCACATTTCAAGGGAAAGGTGCAAAGGTGTCACTCTAATGTCCTGTCTAATTGGGTTACAACTTTGCTATAAAAAATCAGTTGGTGGCATTTTCCCAAAGACCATTTATAATAAAAAATGTCTAATATGTTTCTTTATATAAATCTTTTTAATACAATAACATTAACAAAATTTATTTTTGTGTGTAAAATTTGTGTACATTGTATTTATTGTCTGTAGTTGACTAATTATTATTGTTGATTACAGTAAGTTTATCTGAACAATAACAAATTTGCACCGTAGAAGCACAATCCTTGGAACAGCAATTTGAGAATGTGACAGCTGAAACCTGATTGCAGTTTGACATCAGAGAGTTGATTCACATGAGACAGAGGGGTTCAGAAAACCTCAACCAAAGATGGGGTTCGTTGTCAACAAACACAGCTGAGAGATCATGTGTTTAATCAGGCTGTTGACTGAAGTTAACCTTGAACCGAACCACATTCACCTTTGATGGTGAGCATGTCCCAAAACAGTTCAATTGCTGTCAGAAGATTAGAATGGTTCCCCTCATCCTAACAGGAGAACATAGTTACTGGTACCAGCACAGGTTTGTGATATAGATCCACATCCTGCAGCCTGCTATGATCAACACTGAATTCAACTAGAAACTCACAACACTGATCTAAAACAAAACAAACAAACCACAAAAGCTAAAACGCAGAAAATTAATGCATCAAAAGTTAGGGACATAATGGAGGCTTTGTTTAGCAGGCGAAAAGAATTAGTTACAGAACAAATTATTATTCTGTTTATATTTACAGAATACAAGAAGTTTGTTCAACATTTAGTGAGTCAAAACAAACTCATTAAGATGCAGCAGAGCAGAGTGTGTGTGTGGCTGACCATGACATGTAACCAGATGTATCAGTAGAGCCAGAACATAATACTTAGTAAAATGAAGTATTATGTCATCATTCCTAATGAATCTCACATTCATTCTAATGCAGTGTACGAGTGTAATGTTATGATCGTTGAATATAGAGTAAGGAAGCAGATTGGCTGTCTGTTTGATCTTCTCAACGGAATGTTCCAGCCTCACTCCGTTTAGTCATCTCCATGTCTTGAAGTGCCTGCAGGGATGGAAATGTTGAAGTATGCAGCTTTGTATAATAACACATGCCTCCCCCCCAACAAAGCTCATTGTTTTTGCTCAAAGTGGTGGTTTACCACAGGCAAAGACATTTGAAAAGAAACTCAATGTTATCTAGTATGAAAAGGTGTCCTTCTAATAACAGAGGATGATAAAACTGCACTACTGAAACCTTTGAGTGTCTGTGGGTAGGGAATCTTAAGACAGCTGAAATTTCATATTCTAAAACATTTCATAAACAATCAAGACAAAATAAAAGCGGAATTGTGTTTAAATACTGAACAACACATTAAAATTCTGTTTCCACCAACATGTTATTTGTTATGTAATTGTTTGAAGTAAAACTCTGCAGCCATTACGTATAAATGTAACTAACAAGCTGACTGACATCATATCTGAGCAGTTTACAGCATGACTGCAGTGGTGAGGGCAAAATGCCACATGCATCTACGATCCAACAGGGGAAGGACAGTATGTGTTACTATTTTGTGTCTGAATGTTACAAAGTTTCTAAAGGGGTCCAGGGTTTGTTTGGTAGCATTAGGACGTCAGATTACACTTTTGTGTGCTTTGGAAAAAAACTAAGAATTTAAATCCAAAGTCTTTGAACTATCAGTCGTCACAGAATTGCTTCTATTGGTGTGGGTCTACAGAGATTAAGGATGATATACTGAAGAGTCTAAAGCAAACAGACATAAGTCAGAGGTGTTATTAGACCATGTGACTGCTCTTGCATTTATCCTGCCTATTGGCAACGCGACTACTTCCTGTTGACGCCACTGGCAGAGAATTAATCCCCTTATAATCAACTAATCATACAGTTTCTTTGTTTGTTGTTTCTGAGTTGCAGTGTCAGCTTTTCATAACAAAAACACATCCATTAAAACAGAGGACTTAGCAAAAGTACCTGAATCTCATCACTGATCGCAGCGTCAGGCTGATGGCTGATCATCCAATAAAATTTGAGAATTAAAAAAAAGAAGTATAACAGAATTGAAGGCAAGCTTGAAGACCATAAGTTCTGGAAAGCCTCAAAACCGAGCAAGTCGATGATGTAATGCTTTCTCAGATATGTCTCACAGAGTACTCCAACAGTGGTGGAAAAAGCAGGCCGATCGGGGCGCACAGCTGCCCGCGCTGCTCTGCTGTGGTGAGTAAATGGGGCCCAACCCAACAACATCCCCATTACACATTACCGGGCACAACACCAGCACCAGCAATTTTCTGCCAACAAACGTGAACAGGAAATCATGGAAAAACAGAGGAGGTGAGAGAGCGAGAGAGAGAGAGAGATGAAGCACATGGATGTAAATACGAGTAAAAGGAAAGAAAACAGCAATAATGTGACCCTTACCACTGAAAGAGAAACGCTACAGTAATCAAGTCATCTGTATGACCACACAGCCATTTAGGGTGTTTCTGCCCCCACAAGTTCATTTATATACAGTTTATTATATAGGATGTAATATATATAGGATTACACGTAATCCCACAAACCAATTGTGATGTCTACAGATATTATTAAAATGTAAGCAACATAAAAAATATGAAAGAAATATGAACGTTTTGACAGACAATACAGTAATATTGTTAAAAGTTTATATCTATTACAATATAAATTACAATTTTAAAATGTATAGGCTGTTATTTATATATTAACTTTTATATACCCTGTATAATATATTTAGTTATATAGACCATATATATATATATATATATATATATGGTAGTTTTAGGAGTACTAAAGACTGAGTGTTTTACTACAACCCTTGTTAACATGCCCTGCTATATTTGTTGCGCTACATTAGTATGAGATAGTAGGTTTCCATTGCTGTAGTAAGGTAGTGCTGCTTTGATGTCATACTGCCATCATGTGGACATCGACTGCATTGCATTTTATTTCCTAGGAACAGTTATTTACTGTCCCTTCCCATGTAATAGACACAAGATAAACAAATCAAAATACCCACGTGTTACACAAAACTTCACAAGTCCAGGTCGACTAAAATAAACATGTGATAAACAAAATCATAAAAATACAATGACGAAATGCGAATCTTCAATGATGGGAACTTTCTGTTGGATAGTATATCTTAACGGGAAAATGATTACTGTAAAACATTTTTACAATAAAGTAAAAGATTCGACTATAATACACTGCTTAAAGTGATAACATGCGACTGTTACCTTATGGATATATTTTTGTGCAAACTAACGTGACTTAGAAAAATAAATGACTTGTTGGTGTAAAATCAACATATCCGGGTTGATTGTTATATTAAATACACCTTTAATAAACAAGCTCATTTGGATGTTACCATGTGAATCACTTTTTTACATTACCAGCCGACTGAAGATGGTATTTATGTGTACAATGTTTATTTATACCAAATATTTTACAGTACAGTTGAGTCCCATTTCTCCAACTCTGCATGTTCACAAATAAAAACTCCACACACACATCATAGTAAATGCATGGTTTTGATCAGATCTTTTGTCCAGGGCTGCATAAATGCATTACACTGGGAAAATAGAAACATAGTTTCAAGAATCCCCCATAAACCACGAACCAGTGTACAGAACTGGTGTACAGTAAACAATACTATATTCACAAGTATGACGTGTGTGCCTGTGGACTTTCCTTCGCGCGCACCGTTCTGCTCCAGCTGCAGCTGCTGCTGCTGCCGCTGTCTGACTGGTGACTGTGCGTGCGTGCGTGTAACCTCTTTTCCGCTCGCCCCGTGCTGCTGCTCTTCAATGTAGCAAAGACCATGACAGGCATCGCCGCCGCCTCCTTCTTCTCCAACATTTGCCAGTTCGGGGGCTGCGGACTGCACTTCGAGTCGCTGGCCGAGCTCATCGTGCACATCGAAGATAATCACATCGGTAAGTGAGCGCGCGGAAACGCAATCTGTGCCGCCGCAGCTCGCGCAGCAATGGCCGGGCGCTCCGATCACACTCACTTCCTACGTCGCCGCGGCGCTGTTGCTAGGTGTGGTGAAGCGATGGCACTGATCGCTGCCTTTTGCTCGATTTTCCGACCCTTTGTCGCGTCGACGGCACAAGGTGTGAACTGTTTCGCGGTTTGTTTCGCCCCTTTGAAGCAGTGCACGATCTGAGCGTGTAAACGCAAGTATTGCGGCGTGTTCCTGTGTGATTGTTATTTTTCGCGCAAGGCCCGTAAAAAGGTCATCAGCTGCGGTCACGGAAACGCCAGTACATCTCACACGCAGATCATCAACACTAAATGCATGGTTAAAGGTTTAAACTCCTCTAGAAGTTAATCAAATACGTCTTAGCTAGCTAATGCAGCATTAGCGCTTCAGACAGATAAACGTAATAGATACATGGAGATGCATGTTATTACGTTATAACTACGCCAAACGTATACATGTGCATTGCTAGGTTAAACTACCACATGCACACAAACTTCAGAGCAATTATATATCAGCATCAGGTGAAAGTATGTGATTAATCATGAAAATCATGCATGTGTGAGTTTTATTTGTAATAAGTATTAATAGCACATTAAAGTATCTTTAATGAAACATGACACTACGTTGGCTGTAGTTCCATGGTATCAATTGTCATTTTTTACAAAGTTTACAATATCACTGATCTTTTCGGCTGCATAAAACAGGTTTAACCATTAAACCCTGCCATTTTGTTTTGTAATGGATCATAAAGCTACCATTGCGTATCAGTTTCTCAGTGCACAGGATGCCAGGCAGATACTGTATTGTTGAGTTCTTTGCGCACAGACTGGCCTTTGTGGTTTGTACATGTGGTTTAATTTGGACTGCAACATAGGTTGTTAAATAAAGGCAAGGATCCTCTATTTTGGTAATTGTTTAATATTTACAAATGCGTGTATATGACAAATAGTTGCACTGGACCTTATCACCACTGGGGTCAGAAATCTTAGTCTTTAGAAGTCTTTCTATAATTACTCATGTATTGGATTAGTGAAGTCCAGGAAATGAAGCTAAGCATTGCATGAAACAGAAGGCTGATTTGCCTTGAGCAGAAAGTCACAGCTGAAATAAGACCACATCAAAAGGGTATTACATACCTGTTTGTCATAATCAAAACTCATTTTATGATACCTGTTTCATTGTGGTGGCCTGGCCTCTATAGTGATGATGGACATCTTAGCCAAAAGGATTCTTTGCTGCTGTAATTTAACACCTTGGCTACCTGTCCAATAGAATCTGGCAAGAGTCTGCATGGAGATTTGTAAGAAGAAACCCAGCCTCAGATAAAGCACCTCCCTGTTGACTGACATTCCTGGTTAGCTCAGCTGGCTTGTGAGAGTCAGATCAGTGAGTAACAGTGTGGAGAGCTGGTGGAAATTGTCAGTGTGGTCAACCATTCTAGTCTGCGGTGGTTTTTGCCATCTATACACACTCCAAACACATTTCTGCAATTAAAAGTTTTGCAGACAGCGTATATGCGTATATGCAATGTACTTTTTAGGGATAAAATTTTATAGCAATGCACTTTTTTAGTTGAATGTTTCAGGTACTTTTTCCTTTGATTTAATCTACACCTACCTGGATTCAGGCTCTTATTTTTCAAATGAGACATCTAACATACAAGTATGTTACATACTGTAGATGGTACAGAAGATACAGTAAGGTAACTTTTGCATACTAAACTCTGCATATGTAAATATCTTTTAAAAATTATCTGATGCGCATGAGACGAATAAACTGTTGGAAGCAGTATTGCACTTGACCAAATCTATGATATGCAGTGAAACTGCACAGGTCATTTACATATTTAAACAGTTATGTAATTATTTAAATTACTTCATTACAAGGCCAAACCATTATTAGATTGACCTGTTGTTATGATCTAAAGTGATCTAAAATGACTCTATGGAATGACTGTAACATGATTGATGTTTAATTTGATTAGCTTTTTTTTTTTGCTGTGGCCCTATGAATACGTTAATAAAAGCGTCTCTGTACTGACAGCTGAGTTTTAGGACAGGCTTATTTCAGCATGACACACAAAATGAAGGTCTAGTTGCCGCATTGGAAGCCCACAAGAACACCATAGCACTCAGCAGTCTTAACCAGTTTACCTGAAAATGGCCTTTGCCTGCCTGTTCTTGTTCAGTTAATTTTCATTATAGGATTTATATGAGTTAATTGGGCCTCAGAGTAATCATGTTTACACCCAAACCAAATGTGTCGACATATGTGGTGCCCTTCTCCCTTGTATTTTGTCTCAATTGGAATGTGAGAAAGGTTGATCAACTCCAGGCAGCTGACCTGATTTGAGGTTGTTTTAGTAGCGATTACGTGTCTCACATGTGTCCGGGGTGTTAGCTAAAACAGAGCATGGCTGAAGGGACTTATTGGCTAGTAATGAGGCAATTAGTGTCCCAAGGAACCCCTCCCTCACCCGCAGTCCTGTTCCTGGTGAGGTGTGAAATCTGGCATGGCCCCACATTGGCTTGGAGGAAGCCTAATTACAAAGTGGGATGGTGGATTTTGGCCTGTATTCATCATGTGGGGACCTGGTGTTAAAAACATCTCTACTTTAATTAATGCCCAGTTAAACAAGGCTTGCATTTTAGGGGGTGAGGTGGGTTCATTGACAGATGCAGTTGGGGTGTGCGTCCAGAAGGGGGCGATGGCACACTACCGCAGGAACTGCTTGAAGATTTACACAAGCTGCGTTTACATGGACACTTTTTGTTTCAATTGGATTGAAATCAATCAGATTGATGAATCCGAGCGTTTATATGAGTGCCAAATAAAGTAATCGGGTTGATGTGCGTGTTTACATGACACGCTTAGAATCGGATTTGATCTTTTGACGCGTGCACAGTACACAAATACACGTTTTCCGCCATACCATACTAGCAGCCACTCTATTTTACGCTTTTTTTCAAAGCACAATTAACATTTAAAACACTGAGCAACATCGTTGTTTCACGACGCGTACGATCACACCAGTGTGATTAGAACATTCAGTGGTCACGTGATCACCTGCTAAATTCAAATCTGTGTTCAAACTAGGAATGGCGGTAAATGAGAGAGCGAATTTCTCAGCGCTTATTATGTGTCACAGTTGTTAGCGTTTTCAATCACGTATCTTCTACTTGGCGCTTACTTCTATATATAGCCAATACCTACTTAATTATAAAGTTTACTCTATTTCTCTCTCAGTTTGCCAGACACTTTTATGTTTTTCAAAAGAAGTGCATCTTTTAAATCCAGCAAGGTCTGTCTCCCTGACAAATGACGGTGCCTGTGATAACTTACCAATCATCTAACGTGAACATTATAAAAGTTTGCACATATTTAACAATCTGAAAATCTTTAATTTAACAATGCATGTAAAAGTTTCATAAATATTTTATATGATATATATATATATAAGCTGCAGCGCGCCACTCTGACTGTAATGACACGCCACCCCTTACAATCCAATTGAAATGTTGTTTGGATCTGGCCAATTCAGTCCGATTGATGTGTTTACATGTGATTTTTTAAATCTGATTGTGCTTCTAGTCCTTTTACGATCGGATTAGCAGGGTTCATGTAAACGCAGCTACAGAAATGTTGCCGATAAGCCTCATTAAATACAGCAAATGAGCTTGTGAAGTTTTAAGGTTGTAATATTTTATCGCCATTGAATTTTCCTCTGTGTTCAAGTAAATTCTAGTTTATGGTTACAGCATTCTCAGAGTTTGATTATTTGTTTGATTTTACGGTATAGAAAGAGATCGGAGTAAATATGGGGGAAATGAAGCAGGGGTGTGTCTAAATCCATCACTGTTTGTATTTCTATGTGGAACTATGTGGATTTTTTATGGTCATGTGAAAAAGTGTAAGCAATTCGCTGTTGAAAAGATCCCTCTGAGAATCTCGCTGGATGTGACAATTTATGTGACTTTTATCCAACTTCCAGCTCTTGAAAATGTACATTTAAAACTGGCAGACTTCAGCCTCCAAAGGTTTCGCATTAAAAGTGTTAATACTACATTGAGATGATTTAGAGCACTGAATAAGAAACCTTGCTTAGAATCTTTTAGGTTCAAACTACAGTGTTTAGCTATCTTAAATCCTCCAGGTGATTAGAGACTGTCATAAAAATAAAGTTAATGCTGTACTCTCACAAGTGCTTTTTTGACTTGATCTTTAGTTCAAACATATCAGCGTAGTGTTATAATGAAAAGTGTCATCCTTTGTAAAACCACTAGCTTTTAAAGGCTTTAGCTTCAGTGTGTTGGACAGACATCTTCTGCTTTCAAGATGTCAGCTCTGCGGGGGTGATGTCCAGACCTCTGAACAAAGCTGCAACTCTGAGCTTAACCGCGCAGGCCGCACGCTGAGGCCTCCTGGAAAGGAATGGAAAAACTTCTCAAAGGAAATAATAAATTTGAGCAGCAGTGACTGGTGCCCTCAGAGCTGCACCTGGTGGAACTAATTACCTCAAACCAACACCCCTGTTCACCCCCACCCCAGTGCGCTCCATCCAAACCCAGCTCAGGCCAGCTAATGACAGGAAGAGCCGATATTACCTGGATTAACCATGGCAGGGAGTCGCTGCTGATTCAGAACCTGTGTCTCTGTCGGATGTATGCGTGTGTGCTTTGTGATCTTCACAGGTATATGACCACCCACTCCGTTATCGTGTCGAAGAACAGTTTAACGTCTTTCTCTATTGCATCTTTAGAAACACATAGTGCAGTAAGATGTCACACAGCAACTACACTGTGGTTTTGATCCTAAAGCTGACGTAATGTATCCAGGTAGAGTTTGTTTATATCTTGCTGTGTCTGGTATAGTAGTGAGAGGATGGTGGGAGGAGAGATGGAGGGGAAAAGAAAGGGTACATGTGTGGGGAATACACTAATGACTAGATCTCCAGCTGGCCCGAGGAATGCAGTCAATGCAAGACTTCACCTATACTCACTACACAAACACACTACACACTAAATGGCCAAGTGCTGGTGCAAACGGTGTGTGGATTCTTGCTCAGATCAGTGCTCTGAATTCACACTGGCCATTTTTATTGTTCATTTAGATGAAGGATTTTTAGTTTGCTTGTGTAATATTTATTCAAAATTTGGAACATTTAAAACAGAAACAGTTTATTATTTACATTTATGCATTTGGCACAGTGCATTCAAGATGTACATTTTTTATTAGTGAAGGTGTTGCTTGGGAATTGAGCCCACAACCTTTATGCTGCTAACAGCTGAGCTACAGGAAAACTCACATATTATCTGTTACCTTATCAGTAGATTTTGGAATGGATACAAGAAGGAACTAATACTGTTAGTCAGCCATGCCAGCACTCTCAGATTGGGCAGAATAGTCAGATTAATTTGTTGCTGTTTTTTGCCCTTTGATGTGCCTGAAAAAGCATAACTCTACCTGTCCACCTTTTCTTTCATCTAACTCTGGAAGAGTATAGTTACATTCTGAGTCCTGTCTCTGTCTTAAAGGATAGTGAAATAGTATGTGAGTGGGTGTGAGAGGGAAAGAGAGAGACCACCATGGTAGACCACCTGTTTGTGTGGACCACCTCTCCTCTGTAATGGGTTTCTGGTAGGCAGCAGCCCTGGGGCCCCTATGTGACTTCAGGCCCTAATGGAACTGTGCAGGACCTCAGGATACTTGGGTGATTTACGGACTGTGTGCATGGAGTGATCCATGTGTGTGTGATTGTGTGCAGCTCTTCTTGTTTCTTCTCTTTTGAGGCGTATTCCCCTTCGTGGGTCACATGCACCCATGCAAAACACCCTTCTTCTTGGCACAGGAACAGTGGAATGCCTAAAGCAATGTGTGTGTGCATTTTGCAGAAAGGTGTGGGGTCTTACACACAGTAGTTAAATTAATGCTAATGAAACACTTTAACTGAGGCGCAGGCCGAGCTGAAGGCTTCAAACACGTAACTGACGCGTAACATCTCACCTGCCTCTGAAAGAACACCAGCTTTCAGATGGCGATCCAAACACCAACTCTATATAAGGCATGTGTGAGTTGCCATGGTGACAACCAGGTGCAGTCTGCATGCATTGCTTAATTACGAGGTGGCAGAGTGATGCCGCGCTGGCCTTGGTTTCAGAGAGCGGAGACAAATATGTTTCGGGTTAAAACGGGCAGAAAGAAATGTGTTTACTCACAGCAGAGGCATAAAAAGAGGCATTGAGATGCGTCACGGGGTGCAAAGAGAGGCTCATTAGATGAAACTGTGTTTTGGCAGTGCTCGTGTTAACGCTGTTGGAGAATGCCCTGAGAGAGCGGCATCTGAAAACTATTACCCTGGCACAGCCTCTGGTATGCGGGCACAGCTGGCCATGGTGGGGACGTTTCAGTTACTGGGACATAAACGACATTAAGTTGCGTGCGCACAGGCGAAAGAACGCAGTTTCTAAGATGTGTTTTTGATTGATTCTTAAAATAACATGAAGCATGTAATTATGCCGGCCAACTTAATATGTAATGTACGTGGACATAAAAGAAAAATTTGAAAAAGTGAGAAAATTGTAATTTCGCCACAAGGTGGCAGCCGAGTCCACATCAGTGGAGCAGCGCTTCGTGAGAACGATTACCGCAGAGTTTCACAAAAATGCCCAGCAACGCATATTTTCATTTAGAAGCTTCAATATTCACTATACTAACGCCTGGACTTATAAATACATTTTTGCAATGGTGTGTGGGGCATTTGGATCTGGCTGGAGGGTGATCTGGGTGGCCCTGGTGTGCAGAAAATGATGTCTGCTCTGTAAAAAGGCACCAGACATCTGGGAGAAATGGCACAGAGCTTGTTGAATGTGGTGTGGTGTGACACTAACCAAATGGCTGACTTAAAATTTACCAAACAGCTATTAGATATATACTTTCCATATCGTAGCCCAATCTCTCTCCCAAACACAGAGAAGTGATGATTTATTCTTCCCCAAAGTGGAGTTTAATGAAAAAAACTTGATTAATGCAGTTAATTGCCATCTGCAAGTGATTATGTGCGAGTTGTGTGGTAGAATTTTGTATTGAGTTTGAAAGTCGATGACTTTTATAATAAAGTGAGTAAAAGCTTCACTGTGGGATTGACACGTGATCTTCCACAAACTTACTAAATGTGCCAAAATGACTCTGTGGTGACTTGCTTAAATTTTAAATATATTTTGTAAATATGAGCTTGTTTGAAGTATTGGTCTTTCTGCTTTGTTTAGATACAGATCCACGTGCGTTGGAGAAACAGGAACTTCAGCAGCCCACATACGTCGCCCTCAGCTACATTAACAGGTACATGAGCATTTAGATTCTTAGACTCATTCTTAGACTCTCATTACACTTCCATATTCCTCTCTCAAACACATGCCTAAATTGTTTATAAATTATTAAATACAAAGCCCTAAACTTACTGTAACATTTTCTATACAGCATGTCATATCTATATTTAATACAGAATTTATGATGTGTAATTCTCCAGATAATGGATATTATTTGTTACAATAATAATTATATGTATGATATGTTGTTATACATGTTATTTAATTGTAATTTATTTTGTTTTTCATCCATTTGTGCTGTTAAATAACAAACACCAAAGAAAATTATTAAGAGTTTAGTTTTATTTTTTAATAAATTGTATAGTTTGAGGTAGATGCTCTTGTGTGGTCAGGTCTTCTCTATTTCCTCTGAAGGGTCTTTTTATTTCATAATAAACTTCAAACCAGCACAAGTCTTCATATACACTCACTGTAATTCCACTTCACTTTGTTGAATGTGGTTTGTGTAGTAATACTACAAACAGAAGGCAGTTAAACAGCTTTAGTAGACTGAATGGTAGTGGAAATTCTTATATAATATAGAGGATACCCGTTTTGTCCAGGTCCTTCTCTGTCTGCTTTATGTGGCTTTTGCTGGTAATCTGTTAATTCCATACCAGCTTTAATAAGTCTACACAGACATTTAAGTTTTATTACATACATTTACAGAGTTTTATACTGCAACAAAATTACATGGGCCGAAGGGGGTGTTTTGACATGGTATAGACCACACTGATCTGACTGCATCAGAACACATACAAGGTTTCTCTTGTGCTTTATTGCCATGGCAAACGGTACTTTATTTGTATTGCAGGAAACAGTAGCAATTTTCTAGTATGTGGACGTGACAGCAATAATAAATTGTAAAAACATAATAATTGCGTGTAATTTTTTCAACATCAAAACGTATTTAATTTTACATAAATATATATATTTTTATTTTTTGATGGGTTACAATGACATATTTTAGCGCAAAATAAATGACAAAAGCAAAACACAGAAGTACTTTTAGTAATTATAGTAAAACATTATAAAACGTGATTTTATTTTTTTAGCATATTTTTACATTTGGAATATATTGGCTTATATATTGGTAAAGTGCTTTTATTGGACCTAATGTGTTGAGTCAGGAAGTAAATGTGCTTCGCTTTGTTGCCACAAGCTTTTTCCACAAGCCGTTTTTCTGTGCCAATTAATTTCCATTGCATCAGTGAGTCTGTATCTCATCAAGGATTTTGGTCGGTTACACAGAACCCTTGCAGTATCAGGGAAATTTTAAACTGTGCGTTCCAATGCCAAAAAATCCTGGAAATGAATTAAATCCTAAATAGTCACATAAGATTATTGGAAATTTGTGCTGAATAAATGTTTTCTAGTTATGCCCAGCTCTAAAATATTTAATTGGTTAGAAATTATTCTTGTTATGCACTATAAATCTCTATAAATGGATTTTAAAACGTGCTTATTGTAATAACAAACTTGAAAAGTCATGGAAATTTATTGTGTAAGAGGTGTGTAAAGTCTGCAGTGTGCTGTCATTTGTAGATATTCAGTAGACATTATTTAATGTTATTTGAGTTACATTAAGTGCCTGATGTAATGTTGAGTTACATTTTGTGTCTGATGTAATTTCCTTACTCTCTCTAAAGGTTCATGACAGAAGCAGCTCGCCGGGAGAATGAATCTCTAAAGAAGAGGGTTCAGCCAAAGCTGTCACTCTCTTTGACAAGCAGCCTTTCACGCAACAGTGTGGCCACGCCCCCTCGCCACAACAGCGGGAACCTCACTCCACCTGTCACACCACCCATCACACCCTCATCTTCATTTAGGAGCAGCACCCCCACAGGTATTTCTGCCAAACACACACTGCTCGTTCATATCTCATTCCACTTCCTAGTATGATGCAATCAGTATGTCATGAGCTTATCATTATGCTAGCATAAGCAAGCAGAGGTCATGGGTTTGAGTCCAACGGAATGCACATAGTAAAAAATGAATGAATGAAATGTATTGTAAACAACTTGCTACAATACATAAAAGCCCATGCCAGTTTCATAAACGTAATAAATTGTAAATCCAATATGTTTATAATGCGTCTTTATTGTGGTTGTTATAAATACATTTAATTGTATTAATGTATATTTATATAAACTTATATAACACTATAAAATGTATGTGTTATAAATAAGTGGCATTATAAAACAGGGACTGCAGAAGACAGGAAAACACCAGGAAGTCAATTAATTGAGCAGCCCGTCTTCATTAGAAGCACAAATTTTAGTGATATTTACAATGAGGCACCCTAGACTCCCTGGGCAGTGTACATACCTTCAAAGTAGTGAGCAGATTGAGACCCACCCTTTCTTAAAGCATGTGCCAATACAGGTGTATACACACACAGGCATCACCTTTCCTTTAACAGCTTGTTTTATTTGATTAAACCTGTCGTGCTTGTTTTATGTTGTGTTGTAATAGACAAACAAATAATCACATCGTGAGTCACAGATTTGTTTTGTTCTTTGGGACTATAGCTGCCGTTTCCCATGGCCTTCTCCAGAGCAACATGTGCTCTCTCTCCCACAATTAGATGTTTTTGGCATTTTATTTGTGTGGGTTTGGAACATAAACAATAGTCTCAAAATTGCTGGTATCATACTATTACTGTGCATTAACCCTTAGACCTTCTTATGCCTTCCAGATCCAGTTTCTAGTAAAACAGTTTGCTGACTGGGCAGAGTACTGCAATGGTCAATAGAGACTGTGAGAAAGACGACTGTACCCATTTCTTACAATAACGCACTTGCAGAATCCCTTTTGTATTTCTGCTGCGATTGCTGGTGGCTTATGAGAAATGCTGTTCTCTGGTTCGGGTGACATAGTGGTTTAAGTTCCGGGCTTTTAGACAATAGGTTGTAGGTTCTATTTCCACAAGATACCCATGTGCCTTCGCTTGACGGAGACTGTTTCTTTAGGAAGTGTGTTGTGCGCATCAGCTACGTGATCAAATACTAAGTGGTTACTTGCTGCTCTCAGGTAGCGAGTATGATGAGGAAGAAGCAGAATACGAAGAGTCGGACAGCGATGAGTCATGGACCACCGAAAGTGCCATTAGTTCTGAATCCATCCTCAGCTCCATGTGCATGAACGGAGGTGATGAGAAACCATTTGCGTGCCCTGTTCCCGGCTGCAAAAAGAGATACAAGGTAAAAGTGACTTATGAAAACTGCTCTACAATCAGTCTGTTTGATCTGAATATGTGGATGATATTTAAGATGGTAGCTTGATAAAGCTGTAATCCATAACTTTTGCCTTCTGCATCTCTTTTTAAATTACAGGTTACTTTACATACTTTTTTAAATGTATGTTGAAGTCAAAGCCAAACTGACATTTCCTTGGAAATCAAAACTAACAACTTAAATCCTTATTATATGTTTACAGTTGTGAATTGGGGTAAAGTAAAGAGACTGTTTTGAATACTGAACTGTTCTGTACTTGCTAAAATGTGTTAATTTTTAACCAAAATAATTATGTATTGCAGCTTTAAACATACAGAAAAGGATTTTCTTACAGAACCCAAATCTATTAGCAATGTTATTTCAACTGTTAAAGTACTCGTTCATAAAAAACAGTATCTGTGTATTCATCAACCATCAGAATTAGCAGCTACACAAATATAATCAGGGTATGGGCTGGAGACTTCGGTAGTGTATGTTGTAAAGGCGAACATGCAGTCCACTACAAGGCCTGTGTGTTTTATGGGATTTTCCACTGGCATCTGTTTCTGGCTGCTGAGATAAATGATGTGCAGCCTGTGAGCGCTGTATTTAATAAGAAGGAGAGGAAATGGATGATGACAGCCATGAGGGTGTCTTTCCATGTTTCAGTGTGCTGTTAGATTTGGCTTTGATTAAATTACTTTGGGTTTAGACAGTGCCTGGCCCTCACTGCTGTCAGACAGCTGCTGTTTCACACAACAATATATGTAATACATATTATATTTAATGTCATATAACATGATCAAAATGCATTGTTAATACATTATATTTTGTCTGATATTGTGCTTCCCAAGGCTTTGAGGAGAATGTCAAGTGCTAGTGATATTTAAATTAATGTGGGTATAATTTACCATTGACCAACACAGAATTGACTCTTTAATAGGCCACACCCTTTATAGTTAGTGTGACTAATGCAGTCAAGTTTCTTTGCTGACAAATTTTGAGACAGAAGTGATTGATTGGATTTGAATTACCTCCTGAAGTACATTAAACAACAAATCAATCAACTACTGTATGTGTTTATATATGCAGTATATGTGATAGACAGGTTTGATTAATGTTCTTTTAAGGCAAAGCTTAGGGATGTGTCAATTATAGCGGTGGGAATCTTTAGGCCCCCTCATGGTTTGATTTTTGATTTAATTCAGAGAGTCACATGGATTAATTCAGAATAATTTAAGAAAAAATTGCAGTGCATCAGTGAATGAGTCTGGATTCTGGATGATTGTCTTTCCTGAATTGCTTCTTTCTGTTTCAGAATGTGAATGGTATTAAGTACCATGCCAAGAATGGCCATCGCACTCAGATTCGCGTTCGCAAGCCTTTCAAGTGCCGGTGTGGTAAAAGCTACAAAAGCTCTCAGGGGCTTCGACATCACACCATAAACTTCCACCCCCCTGTCTCTGCTGACATCATCCGTAAGATGCAGCACTAGAGTGCCAACCACACGACTGCATGCACAAATACATGTAGGCAAAATACATCAGACATCCACACACACCAATACATGTACATACAGAGCAAACACTTCCATGTCCATCCTCACCAGCAGCTGTGACTGTCCAGTAACTCCCATCCTTCTTTCTCTCATGTCCTCCGCTTTTTGGAGGAAGAGACTTCAGTATTTTGATATTCTTCTTCCTCAGTGAGGACTCTTCTGTCATTCCAGACCTCTATGAGGAGCATTGGCTCAGCTCACCTTGACATTCTCAAGACACTACACTCAGAATTGCATGCTTTTATTTTTTGGAGTATTTTCTTTGCTTGCTTGTATCTTTTTAGAGTTCACAGTTTTGTATTTTTGCACATTCACTATCATTATTTTTTCCATGTCTTATGTTTTGATGTTTACTGTTAATAATGTATGAGAAGGGAATCACATTGTTCCGTTGAGAAAAATGAACGGTTACTAGCAGCCCTGGAGGAGATTTTACAAAACAAAGTTTGACGGTTCAGCCTGTCCTACCATGAATTTCTTCTCTCAGTGACTGTTAGAAACTAAAAAACAGGAATGGTTTAAAAAGTCTGAATGTTTGTAATATAACTAAATATATACCCCTATATAAGCCACATTTATAGGTATAGATTGTGCATATAAAATATTCTATAAAGTTTCATAGTCAAATGTAAATTCTATACTTTGTTTCCAAGTTTTATTTTGTATATGTTCAACTGAATTTTAGAGCTGACAATATTGATTTATTATGTATGTGCAGTTTATTTTGGTAGCGCTTTGGTCCCTTTTTGGTTAGTCTCTGAAAAATTGTTATAGCACCAAATGACTCAGGTGACAAATCGCCAGCATTTCAGAACCATAATCCTGCCCAATTTATCTTATAGTATTAGAGTAAACTGTTACACACTTCCCAGGTCCGCTGTGGCTGGAGTGTTCTGGAATCTCTGGAGTGTTCAAGAACTCCACAGCGAAGTTCACATGATCTGGTGAAGAACCTAAAGCACTTTGTAGTGACCAGTTGCCAACCTGTTTATGGAATTTTCTATTGCCAACAAGTCTGATATTGCAGAATCATGGCTGTGAGTCAGCTGTGAAATTCAAAGGACTAACATGCCACTTTAGAGGATGTTGAATCCATTTTTGCTGTACCTCTAGTGTTTTTGTTAGTTGTGAGATTATTTAAACTGGTTGCCTTGAATTGTGATAGACCACAGCATTCCAGTACAGTATATGTGTAGCCAGGTGTCCGTCAAAAGCCTGATTCAGATTGTGATTTAAATTTTGTGTATTCACCCTGATTCTGGCATATTTCTGTTATTGTCCATGACCTTAATAAACAACCCTAAGCTGTTACTGGGAACTAAGAACAGAACTTGGCCTGTTCACTAGGGCTATTAAGTCCCAACCAACCCAAAATGGTACTTGCTTTGACTTGGTTTTGGACTTGTTATAAATGAAGGGGTGGTAGAAATAAAAAATAAATAAATCACTAGATCTTCTAGAAATCCCAGCCAGATTAGGGCCTGTCAGTTACTCATTATAACCTCACTGCACGGACATTTATGTCATGGAGTTCCAGCATCAGTTTAGATAAACATTGTGACAGTATTACACTGCCAATACAGAGGAAAGTATTTGATATATTGTGTACTTAAATGTATTGTTACTGTCTGTATGTGAGTGCTTTAAATTATATTTTCTTAAGTTTCTGGACAATGTTCCTAAATGTAATGAAGTCAGACAGCAGAGGTTGTGCTACAAAATTAAAAAAATGGGAAAAAAAGCTGCTTCTTAAATGTAAACCTGGTTACATTTTAAACATTAAATTGGCTTCTGATGTTTTAAAACATCGCGTGTCGTTTTTTTGCTTGTGTAAATATTTCGTGTAAATAATAATAAAAATCAGTGTGGTTTTGGTAAATCATAGTAAATGTACAAATGTCAACACAGCACAGCATAAATATTGCTTCAAATAATTCTTTATTGGTTTAGATTAGGTATATAACACACACACACACACACACACACACACACACACAAGATGAGACCACATGTATTTAACTCAAGAAATTGAACCAAGTTTGTGATTCAGTGCACAGGTAACATAAGCATGCATGTGCAGTGACCTTAATTAAAATAAATGATTTAAATAAGGAAAAAGACTAAATTATTTCATTATCAAGGTTTGTGTTTAAAAGCTTATTCTAAAATAGATCATTTGATAAGAATCACCCTCTTAGACCACCACATACACAACCCTGACATAAGAAGCTTGTCACCAGAATGCTTCATTATGACATTCCCTCAGTTTCCTTCATGTACACTGTTATTATTATTAAAGTATAATGTATTCTAAACCACCTGCACTGCTAACTGTGAAAGCACAATCCATTTAAAGTAAGCTAGTATAAATAATACACTTTATTGGCAGAAGTAATTCATTAACTAAAATGAACATAAAGACAACCCATATCCATCTCTCATTCGCTTGGAATTAATTAACAGTATTCAGTCTTCACCTTGCTCATGTCTGACTAAGAATCAGTTCTCTACAGGCAAACGTTCAGAGCTTATCATGCAGTGCACAGTGGATGTTAAACAGTAACGCAGATGAGCAGAAAGTGAAGTATGGGTTAGTATCTTCAGTGTTTCTGCCCGGGGTCTTGACTAGAAGTTAAGCACGTTACTGTCGAAGTGGGTGAGGACATGTTTTTCGAAGAGCTGCTGGTCGCAGTCCAGTGGGAACTGCTCGCTGCACATGGGGCAGATTTTCCAGTGGCTCTCCACATGCTCCTCAAACTTTGACTGGTCGTAGTGAGGAGGGAAGATCACTTCACAGAGCGGACAACGCTTCTGCTCCCCGCTGCTCAGAGAGAGGTTTTCTCAATTGAGAAAACAGTAATATAATACAGTGCAAAAATAAAGCACAAAAAGCATAGTAATGTGTTTGTGTCCGTGTGCGAGTTAACCACCAGGAGGGAAAATGGTAGTAAAACAGGCAATGTGGGTGGGCCATTAGGCTAATGCACATTTTCACACTCAAAGAGGACTGAAAATAGCATTTCCAAAGATACAAGACATGTGTGTTGTTACCTGGGCTCAAAGCAGAACGGCATCTGTCCGTCATTGAAGAATTCTGTGGGGTCACTGGCTGTAGGCTGGTCATTGGTTTGCTGAAGGGGAGAAAAAAAAACATTCCCTGTCAGAAAGAAGAGAATTCTGCAAACTGTCTATTGAATAGTTCACTATGAACAATTTAACTATTGGTGAGAGGTTTGTCATTTAATGCAGAGGTCTCCAACATGGCGCACCTGACAGCCTGCATAAAATGAGTTGCTTGATAAGCTCAAAGTACCATGAAAGTATAAAAACATTTTGCACAAAACTTACTTTACTTACTTGTAAAAACATTTTTATTGTTGTTTTATTTATTGTACTGTTGTTATTTTATACTTTTGTTTACCAAAATCCATCAGACTTTGTGTGGACAGGCCTTATGTCACTTTAGATAAAAAGCAATTGCTTTATGGCAGCTGACTAAAGCTCTTACATGTTTGGTTCAGTAAATCCTCTGTTCTGCTAGTCAAGCAAGGCTAATGAGGCCAATTAGCTATAGTGTGCAGTAAGGTTAAGACCATGAGCACTTCCTTAATGACTCTGCTCAGGGTTACCAGGGTTTTAATAATGCAGCTAAGCTAAGCCCTGCCGTAGGCTAACACAACAGAACACAGAGAGAAGAGAACAGGAGATAAAAGACAGGCACAGAGATTCAGGTTTATCTGTAGTTCTGATGTGATTGAAACTAATCCCATCTCTATATCACCTCTAACGGCTGAACATGGAAGTGATCGTAATGAACTTACAGTGGCTTGTGGCTCCTCTGGTTCCTCCAGCCCGTCGGGGCGGCTGAGGTTACGGGCGGGTTGTATACAAACCACATTGCTGTCCCAGGACGGAGGCCCAACTGGGGGCAATCGGGGCATCTGGTCATCAGAGAACTCTCCATCAGCTCCATCTGTTAGGAAAGAAAGTGCTTTAGTGCCTAAACATCAAACCCTGAAGACAAACCAGGGATGCATGAGGCATTAATTAGTGAAAACTATGGTTATTTTATTGCACAAGGTCTAAATGTCTTTGTTCAAACAATTTTCTTCACTAATTTATGACAGAAATGAATAAAATTAACAGCTGTATATAGACACCTCTGGAGTCAGTAGAAGAGTATGGGTTCCCAAATATCGTATCAGTGGGGCGCTGGGGCACCAGCAGAGGAGACGGGTCATCCAGAGGGTACGGCAGGGGGTACTGCAGAAAAACTGACTGCACATCCAAGTTACCTTCTTTGTTCTTGTTTTCTTCCTCCCTGCTGACGCTTTTCTGCAACTCCTGATGCAGAAAACACACAGAAAACAACCTGCTTTAATGGAATGTTCAATGCAATTGATAGCATTTGTAGCATAATGTCAATTACCACAGAAAATATATAAAAAAAACACTATTATAAGTGCCTTCCTAACACCCCACGACCCTTACTTAGAGTCAGCATTATTTTCTGATCAACATTATGCATAACTTGTTTGCAACCTGTGCTTGTCTGCTTAAACAAGTAGCTAACAACTTGATCCATACATTACACATGCAAATTAATTAAGACTGAACTGGGTGAGATAATGAAAAACTGGAAGGAAAGGCTCATTTTAGACCCGGAATGATGAATCGACAGTCAGGTCCCATTTTCCACCCTACTGTTTCTCCCTCCCTCCATCTTTAAGTCCAGACAATACATCACTCAGTGGCAACATCGTGGAGTAACTTGCCACCCTCAAACAAACAGTTTAATTAGGCCCTTCATTAAAACTCCTCTGCCTGTTCAAAGGGAGGCAGAGCTCTGCCTTTTATTGAAGTCTCCAGCAGGCGCCAATTTCATTTAGTCTCAACCTCAAATTGGATCATTTTGCTGTTTGAGCATCGAGTTTTGTGTTGCACCTCGCCTATGCATCCCTCTCTGTGGTCCTGGGTAATTGAATGGAAAATAAGGGCTCACTTGCACTCCTGGTCCAATTAGAGAGATATTTTAAACCCAAACCAGATTCTGAGAATAAAAAAATCATGGAAAGCAACAGAAGTTTTAGATTGTCAGAGATCTGTGGAAGATAAAAATAAAAATACATACCCCCTCCAGTTTCTCTTTTTCTTTGGTCAACGCAACAAGACTGTCCTTTAGCTCCTTCAGTTCCCGGCCCTTCTCTGCCACCTGGCTCTGAAATGAGAAAACAGATTTAATATAGACGTTTATTTGCTTACAACATGAAATTTGAAGTTAGGAAAAGTAGTGTTCGTGGAAAAGCTCACCGCTTTGTTCTGGAATGAAAGCAATTAATATGTAATGAATAATGTACATCCGCTCAAATAAACAAGCCACACTAAACACTGTCTAAAATGAAGGGATGACAGGTAGAAAGCTAGTGGTTAATTATACAATTTAGCAGTCACTGTACAAAATATCTGACTACTGACCAAACAGTTTTAAGTGTTCCAGAGAGCAGTGAGAAAACTGATGCCTTGCAAAAGCTTTCAAAGCACCACTGATGTGTGTGTTCTAAAATTAATCTTGACATGGAGTGATTTTAATGAATTATTTGTTGGAAAATTAAAATGTCCCTTTTAAGTAACAAGATGGCTCCTCATTTACATCCAGCTTGGCCTGACTCCACATGAGTCACATACTGAAACAGTAAACATTAGCCTAAAAACCAGCACATGACCCTACTGCTTTAACAGAACAGAGTCTCCCACTCTGTCTCCTGCTGAGAAGGGAGGTAACCAGCAGATGCATAATCCTGTCTGATCCCAGAACTTCCAACTGTCCTTCCTCCACCATCTCCATGTCTCATGTAAACAACGGTAAAAGTCAGTCTCATCAGTGCTCATAAACCAGCACTGTCTGTGTATTTGTGTTAATGCAATGATACCAGGCTGGAGTCAGAGCAGCCGTAAACACTGCAGCTAGAAAACGGTCTTAAGGTCGATGTTATTGGAACATTTAAAGAACTGCTTATCTGTGATCGCATTTTCCTCTGTGTGTGTACTGATCAGAGTCATTTTGAAAGAAAACAACATATGTAACAGCATAGCGTAGCGTCCCTGATCTCACTCATTCAATTTTGCTTTACATACATTTTATAAAAACAAGAGAAACCGCATTCAAGTTCAAACAGCGTATTCTATTTTACTTTCTTAATCTGCCTAAATGTATTTCAGAACAAAACAACATTCTCAAGTGGGACTTTATTTTATCCATTACTATATTACTATATTTTGTCATTAAATAGATAGCAAAAAAGAGCATCACATACTGGCATAAGTCCTATTGGGGGAAAACTGAAATGGATTAGTGACGTCAGCTGAAAATTATTACAAGCTGATTGAAACATTTTGAAGACACATTTTTATCTGCATAATGTGCACGTGCACAGTAACACTAGGAACAGGAGTTCATAAGTAAACATTATGGTTTCCTGTTGACTCTAAAGCTGGCTGTAATCCAAACACGACAATGTCATCTTAGACCCGACAGAAATCTCTCTGACTGAACAGCGGTCATATTGTGCCAACCCTGGTTTTGTTGTGTGAATGACACAAAGTCATGTGGCAACCAATCACATTCAAGCTCCTGACCAGAATGATCTCTGTAGTTTTTTAAATGTTACATTATGTAAATCAAAACCGCTTTTGAAATTTTACAGTCTTATTAACAGTGGAAGATAAGAGTAATATTCTGAACCACTAGGTGGCACTGACCTTGTAGCGATCCTCCTCAGCAGCCAGCTGCATTCGAAGGCTCTCATTGGTTTTTATCTGCTCCTTTAGCTTCACCTCCATCTTTGAGAGCTCATCAGTTATCATGTTGCAACGCTCCCTCTCCTCCTGCATGAAAATATACAAAGCGTTATTATAGGAAGTCAGTATATCGGAGAAACGGAGACAGATCTTCTTACATTCAGCATCTGTTTGCATTTCCTGTATTTGTCATTTTTGTCTGGTTCCTTGCTTGCACTTTTCAGCCTGCACTGGATGATGGCATCGAGCACTGCGTCTGATGTCCCTGGACTTCCTGTTTGCAATCCAAAAAAAACAGAGACAGCATGTTAATACGATGGGTCGCAAAACTGGCCTTCATCTAACATTAAACTCAACTTTAAGTGTAAACTGGAACACGTGAAAGTTGTAGTTACTAAAACTGATATGAATTTACCTGGTGCAGATGCCTCTGGACTGGCAGACAAAGGACCAGTTGTTGATTCGGACCCTGGACTTCTTTTCACCTGAGACACAACAGAGGGTTTGACTGAGCTCAAAAACTAGCAAACAGCTGTGTAAGCAAAGTGCTGTTAAACAAATGCTGTGATTTACTTACTCCTTGCTGCTCAGTGAGCTTGGTCACTTGTTTCTGTAGCTTCTGACATTCCTTATATTTTTCTTTGTAGTGTTCAGCAGCCATTTGCAGTCTCAGCCGTAGATCTTCAATCTCTTTCTGCAGTTCTGCTACAGCTGACCCTTCTGACTCCTTACACTGCTGAGACGAAAAATTATTTAGTAACAATTGTTATTGCACTGTGACAATATTCAGATCATAATATTCCTCTAAAGCAGGCTTATTTCCTGAGCACTGTTGGCTTTCTTGACTAAGGCCTAGTGATGATAATGTAAGAACTGTTATTTTTCCATAAATGTGATGCATCACAGATGCATCTCTTTACCGCTTCCTCCTGGGCTGACTTTTTCATCTCCTCCAGCTGCTTTTCTAGGCAGCTGCACTCTGCCTGTGCCTCCGTCTGTCCCTTCTTTAAGGACTCAACCTCCAGACGGACCCGATAGAGCTCAGCCATGCCTCTGTCACGGGCGTTGGAAGAGTCACGCAGCTCAGCTGACAGCATGTTTACCTGCTGCTGCATAGCTTGAAACTGCTCCTCTTTCTGCCTCAATTGTTCTTTTAGAGCCTTACTTTCCCCCTGACAAACACACACCCAAAAAAATTACACTATCAGAGTACAGAGTAAATGTATTCAAATTCACATCCGTGTATCTATTACTAATGAAGGGCAAACATATACAACTGCAATTTTTATCAATTCACACGGATATGGTTTAGCCTTTATTAAAAGCGACAGGAAAAGATGGCAAAACTTGTTAAAGCATGAACCACTAGACCAAAGAAACACAGCTATATCACTAAAATATATAAAACGTTAAGCAGAAACTTTTTGTGTGAGTACCGAGGGTGAACTGTTGGCCAGTAGTTGGCGGTGCTGTTTGTCTTTCTCTGCCAGGCAGGCTTTGACTCTACTGAGCTCCTCCTTCAGCTGAGCAATGGTGTTCTCCTTATTTACATCCACAGACTTTAGCATCTGCATCTCTGCACTCAGCTTAGTGTTTTCCAGCTCCCGGTTCTTCAGGTGAATCTGTACCAAACACAGACAGATACATTATTCAGCAAGTTGATTGTTTTTCTTTCTCTTTCTTATATCTTTCCTGTGCAGTAACCTTAGCACATGGCACATAAAACTAGCAGAGCAGTAAAGCCGGCCCAGATCCCAGACGAGCCCCCAATTATCTGCACACATTTCTACAAAGAGGTGTATTTCCTGGTGAGGAAGTATGCAAGCTAAACCTAATTATAATGCAGCAGTAACAGAGCAGCCACTCTGCTCCACCCCCACCCTTCTTTTTCTCTGCCTCAGGCAGCTGCTGTGAAGTATGGGCCGGCTGCGTTTCCGTGACTACAGCCCAACGTTAACGCCCAGTTCCTGTGCCCGCCACAAGAAAGAAAGGATAGAGAGTGAGATAGATGGAGTGAGTGATGGAGTGAGTGATGGAGAATTACAAAGTGTGAGTTTGAGTAATTAAGAGCAAACAACTGTTACGCAGATTCAGTGAGGGTCTGTTTTCCACTTCTCTACCGATAAATACACAAGCCTTTTGTAAAAACAAAAAAAGGAAAAAAACCTCAAAAAGCTGGCATCTGTTTAGTTGTTTGTAGGTAAATTAAATAGACAAGGGACAAATATACAGAGGCAATAGGGCATTGTTTAGTATATCCATAGGAACCATGTATGTAATGTAATGTGTCATTACCTTATAGAGCTCCTTTTCATCTTTCTCATTCTTCAGCTGACACTCAAGAGTCTCTTTCTCCAAACTTAACTTCTTCACTCGATCCCTTAAGCTGTTAAATCAAATCCAATATCAATCATTCAACCACACTATTATTAGATAATAATGAACACAGCCAGAATGCGTAAATGAAATATGCATATATATATATCTCTGATTATCTTAGCTAGTTTAAAAGGCATGTAAATCAACTCCAAAAGTTACTATTGTAATAAAGAGGTTAACTATAGTTGATTGATTGTCATTATGGTAAGAAACCCCACCAATCAAGTTCAGTCTCCTTCTGTAGGCCTTTCTGGGTGACTCCAATCAGATCCTCCTCTAACTGCAGCAGTCGTGCAGTACTCTCCTCCATTCTCCTTTTGACCTCCTCTCTCTCCTCCTGCAAGCTCTGGGCAGAAAGCTGCAACTCCTGTATACACACATAAACACACATATGAACAGATAAGAGAAAACATGAACCATATATAGTGATTCCCTTATACAAAAGCAAATTGTCTTCACAGCTAATGTGTTCTGCAAAAGAAAGGACAGGAGCACAAGAGATTGATGGTTAATGAAATATGATTGCATGTGGTCTCAGAATCAGCAACTACGACTAATAGGAAAACAGGTCCCAAAATCCCACTCCAGTTTTCTTCTGGAGCACCACTTCATGTGCAGAATTTTTAGAATTATTTTAACAGCACATAAACCAACATATAAAAGTGCAGTCATAAAATTAACAGCCAGAAATGGGTGTGCTTGTTTTCATCTTTAAACCAACTCTGCCTTAGAGTTTATTTTAATACATTTATTTTTTATGAAAACTGACACTTAAAAGCAACAAATAGCATAACAATGATGCTAATGACAGCTATGTCTGTAAAGCTGCAAATTATTATTATTATATTTTATGCATTTGATTTATGTAGAGACCCTGAAGAGAGACTCTCACTAGGGGGTGCTGACAGCTTGTGAACGCCATATTCTAAAAACATGTCAAAACATATTACAACTTACAAATTAGTTAAGAAAAGCTTCTCATTTCTGCACAACATTTTATAAATATTATAAGATCAATTCAGACATCTCTTATAGTCTTAATTCTTTAATTCTTATATTTATCTCACTCACCTGCACATCTTTCCTGAGCTGAGCGCAGCTCTCTCGCTCCAGCTCATATTCTTTTTGTAAACTATTCTTCTCTTCAATCAGTTCATCTCTCTCTTTCTGCAGCAGGTCCAGGTTCTCAAGGAGCTCCTTCTTCTCCTGCTGAATTTGCTCCATCTTTTGCTGAGGGAGGAGAATAATAATAAATGTGACAAAGCATGGAAAATATAAAGTTTAAAAAAATTTTTGTTGTGTTTATCGTTCCTACCTCCAGGTAACTAGCCTTGGTGGTGACTACCAAGATATCCGATCCACCCTCATCCTCCATCGTAAGCAGTTCTTCCTCTGTGGGGCTGTTGGCACGGAACTGGAATGGAGTGCTGGCCCCACGGATCTCTCCCTTATGTGTAACGTAACAGAACTGGTAGAACTCACCATCGTCATTCGGAACATAGTAACCTGTATGGTCCCCAAGAATTAGGCAGAGGTTTAGATAACAACTCTACCATTGTGGTTAACACCAAATCACCCTAATTTAAAACTGCTATATAATTAAGCACAGCCTGAAGTCCATCATTTACATGTACTTTACAATGTCACTGCAGCTGTATGATCATATCAGTTTAATTTATCTTCTGTTTTCCTAATCACCATAAGGAATGAGGGTCATACCACAGAAAACCTCTAATCCCTCACAAAAAATACAGTATGTGACCTGAACCACTCCAGTTAAACTGGCCCATCAACACACCAGTCTTCTAATAGGAGACCAAAGCACTTCCTATTTTATTGCATCCGTCACGGCATCCATCAAAAGCCCTAAACTCACCTTTGAGGAGACTTCTCTCTGCACTTCACTCACTGTCAAAAATGGGTTTTCACATAACCATTTATTGAAATGTTATTTTTACCTTGAAAGACCACAGATCGGTTGACTGTGGTTCCCTCAGTGTAGTTGTCCAGAACAGGTGACCACAGGAAGGTGTAGTAGTCACGGGCTGTGCTCCAGCCAACCTGTGAGGAAAACAGAGACTTCCAGGAGTTAGCATTTACCCTAAATTTGAATAAAGTACATATGTTCTCGGCATAAATCTCACAGCCACTCATTGGAATAGACATTAATAATATGTGCTTCTAGTATCAACACAATCCAATAAGCAAAAAAAAAAAACTATTGGCTTATATATAGTCACCAATATAGCGTGCATTGCTAAAAACGAAACATTGAAGCATTTATGCAAATGCAGCTAATAAAAAAAATGCACTGAAGAAATAAAGTGGAGTACGATTTGGCAAAATGTATGCTATAAAGTTGCTAAGTGTTTATGTGGTTGTCTCGCCTAAACAGACTAATAGGAAGACTGTAAATGCCTCGTCAGGCTGTCGTGGTCTTGACCATTGCCTGACTCACTCATTTTCGTGCTGCCGAATTCTTTGGCACATTATGTATTTTCCCCATCTCCACAAAGCCCAGTAGAAAATGTCTGTGAGAAAGATGGAAGTGTAAAGGAAACATGGGCTCTACTGTGTTTACAGGGGTAAGTGAAGCTAAGCCTGGCTGCCACGTGTTTCTGGTCAAAACCCTCGTCAATATGTTCGGTTGAGGGAGCACGGCTACAACTCAGCCTTAACAGGAAGAAGAAAATAGGTGAAAATTTTATACATACTTCAGAATGGAAGTCGAGATGTAATTATATGAATTTTATGTGTTGTTAACTGATGGCTGATGAGGGGGAGTACAAAAAAATACATCCATAATTTCAGCCCTCTGTCATAAAACTGTCAAACAAAATCAGACTCACATCAGACTGGCTGCATTTTGAACAGTACACATGCATAGATGCTAAACAAACCTTACTACGTGTTATCGGCATCTACGCGGGTGATTTATAGTATCCTGGAAGTGACGATCACACATGCAAAAATGCTAACTCCCAACAGTAACAGATATATTATAAAGCTATGTAGCTTGTTTCTTAAACCACAGCGCTTTCTTCTACATCTACAATAACATTAGTGTTGCAGAGGTGCCCCGATTGTAGAAGTTGCCTGAGGTGCTGGGGCAGTAAAGAGCAGGAAGCCATTAAAGGCATGGCCCATACAGAGTGTTGTTACTGCCTGGGCCAAACTTCACTCATTAGAGACGTTTGGGGTGAAAGAGGGCGAAAATTAAGCCCCTGTGTGTCTCTCATTTAGGTCTGCAGAGTAACCAGCAACCAAATGCAGCAAACATGGATGATAAATGGAGCAAAGAGGCATGAGAAACTATACACTAGCACTTCAGAACAATGACGGTTCTAGCTACACTTGTGAGAACAATCAATAACGCACAGGTAAATGTATGTAAATGTAGTTTACTTAATTACTATTTTTTGTTTAACAGCATTTGAAATAAATAGTGCAAATGTTTGAGGTAATTCAATTGCACTGCATGTTTTTTGCAAGTAGCCAAAAAACTAATCAGCTGAACATATCAGCCATGTTTAATTTACTCCAGAAGGTTATAAAATTAGGCAATAAAATATGTCAAATACGATGTAATGTACACTTTAAGTAAAGTATTTTTTTAAATGTAAAAAAAAATTAAAGTTAAGTTAGTCAATCATAATTTGTTTGTAGCTGCCACTTGCTATTTTTAAATTTTAATGTAAAAACAGTCATACATTAAGTGTGGCTTAAATATCCAAATACTTTGTGATATAACGAAAAGTAGTGAAATTATTTCCACAGAACACCCCCGTGTGAGAAAGTACCTAATTCTCTGCTTCTACATGACGCACAGACTTGGCCCGTGTCTGTGCTGGCTACATGCAGCACTGGGTATGGCGAGTCTATATATCAGAACGTAGTACAGACAGCAACTCCTACTCTGACAGGATAATTATAAAGCAATGTTCACCTTTACCGCAGTGAGTCTGATGGCATGTTCTGACAATTCACACGACATTCACAGCTTTTTCGACTAGTCTCTTTCTGTAACTATTCCAGCTTTAAAGAGCCAAAGGCCGCATGCCTGCTCCAACAAGAAACAATGGTTGTTGTATAAAGAGGCAGAAAAGCATTTCTTTAAAATCCCCTGCACAACAGTTTATAGATGTAGATGTCTGAATAGATGTCTGGTAATCTGATGCCAACACAGAAAATACTAATTGGGGGAAAGTAGGTCTTATAGGGGTATAAAATTGCTTTATTCAGAATTATGTTATATTAGGATTAAAAATTCTTAATTCAAACATGTAACAGAATTTTTGCTTTCATAAAGTTGCAGACTGTTTTGGTCCAGGTAGGATCAGTTAATCTCCTGAACACTAGGTGGCAATGATAGCCTTGTGACTACCTGCCTCTACAGTAGACCTCCAGGCATGTGACTCATGGAACAGGTCTTGCAATTTTTTGGTGTTTGGTATGGCTGCCGTTTGTCTGTCAACAGAGACGGAGCCATGTCAAGATTTATGATCTTATGCCCTTCATCGCCCAAGGTTATTCTGTGTTTCTGGGTGCAGACACATGTGCGTCAGTCAGTCAAGTGTGTTTGAAGAAACATGCCTTTCCTCCAGGGTATATGAAGACACTGCCACCAAATAGTACATTACACAACATGACAATAACATAGCAAAGTTATTTGATTATAATTTAGAGCATAAACAAAGATCCCAATTGGACCAGAAGAAAAAATTTAGCTGTACCGTTTTACTGTTCTTAGCACTCTGATCAGATGATATTGCATATTGAATTGTATTAGTTTTCTCTGTAGACATCCGTCTCACATAGCAAGGCCTTTGGATCACTGGTATAGTCTGGTTTAAATTTTAGCTTGTTCTAGCCAAGAGCCACCCACTTAAACATGAATGGGCCATTTAGCTAACAGGTAAACAATTTTACTTTGGGGACTTTACATAATGTTAAGGAGCGGTTAAGTCTGAAATTAAGTCATTTAAATGTGAAATACAGAGGAATAAACTGGTGTGCTCAAGAATAACATATTTATTTGCTAATCAAACAAAATATATTTAAATACTGCATTCCATAAAAAAAAACTACCAGAATGGAGCTGGTGATTTCAGCCTGGTCACTGTATGATTTACACCAGATGGTCTGTGAACTATGAAGATATTAACCCATCATTTGAGAAGTTTTTAAGTACCCGTTTCTCACGGGGGTCTGTCGCTTTTAATCTTTAATGAAGAACATTTAACATGCCGTGAGAACCAGAAACCTTCTGGACAAAAGGCCATTAAACTGCTTCATCAAACTAAGTCTAACATACATAGAACAAGATCACTTAGATCTCCTCGGATCTAAGCACAGACACTGAACTCTGACAATGACCGCTCCCCTTTAGCAGACCTACCAAATCATCCCAGTAAGATGTTCTTTTATTTCCTCTCACGGTACAGTCCACATCCATAATCTTGCAAACACAGTTTATGTTTAATGTTCTCTCACCCAGCAGTAGCTGGGGAAATCCAGAACTTATCCCACTTATCCTGCCAACCCACGTATTTCATTCTCCCGTATTTCACACCATCATGACCACACTCGCGCTCCAGCATGACGTACTGCTTTGTGCCAACATAGTGGAATTTTGAAGTACCAGAGGGTTGTAATATTTTATATGGTTAGGTGCTTTTCTCTGGTAAGCAAACTGCCAAGCTTTTTAACAAATACTCAAGCCACAATCTGTTATACAAGCTAGTAGTAAATGCACAAACCCACTTGATGAAAATCTTGTTAAGAGGGTGAAACAGATTTTCCTGGATATGAGTCACTGTTTTCCCTGAACAATATGAACAAGACATACTTACCGTCTCAATTAAAGGAGTAACACATTTTCTTCATGCTTAAAACTAAATCTGCCTCATAGCAGCAAATCATAGCAAGCAAACATCCTAATGACTCACAAGAAGACAACAGCAAATCATAGCAAGCAAACATCCTAATGACTCACAAGCAGAAGACAACTGATCGGACTACAGCCTAATTTGGAACTTTTATCACTGGCATCTAATGTGCATCAAACAGAGCCATCTAGGTTATTGTGCTTAAGAAAATTTATATGATCTTATTGATGGCAAAACAAATTAACTGGAATAAGCAAGAAAGGTACATGAGATCTTCTATTTAAAGATCTGCTGTTAAGAGCTAAACTAAACTAGAATATTTAGATGTTTCACTGGAAACCGTTCTATTATATAATTTAGTACAACCTCAGAATCAAAAACGTACCTGGGTATGATATCATCATTTTGCATATTTCAACACCTGACTAGACATTACACTGGGTGACAACACAGTACAGCCGTTCAGACAGTTCAGTTCAGACAGTTTGGCATTCACAAAAGTGAATACAGTAATGCGTAAGATTTATTAGAAAATGTTTTAATGTGTTTAATGTTTTAATTACTTTTTTTTTTACTGTTCTTTTTGGTAGATGATTTCTATTTTAGAAAAAGAGCTGAAATCAAATGTCATATAAAAATCATTATCACCTTGAATATGCCGACCCAGTCCTTGGGATGTGGTTTAATGAACTGTGTGAGGGTGTAATGGCACTCTAACGCTGCATGAGGGAGATAACTTTTCCCCACATTCTGAAAGATGACATGAGCAAAATTTGACGTTTCCATGGCACTGCTTGCTGCTGTCCCTTCTAGGAATAAATCCATCTGTCTATCAGCAGCTACCTCTGTGGAAAGGCAAAACATGAGAAGTGAAAGAGAGAAAAGACATGTTAAAAGTATCCTACTAATCTAGGAACTTCTCCTAGGAAACTAGCAGAACTAACCTAGGAACTTCTTTAAGAGGTTCACCTTAGTAAACCTCTTAAAGACTAGAATTTATATAAGTCAATGCCTGTAAAGAAAAAAATAACTAGATGTAATTTTCACCCTCATTGCCTATTTCCATCATCCTTTGATGACTGATATATAATGAAAAGTTATGGTTCTGTAACCAAATAATTGGGTTGGATTTAACTTAAATCTGCTTTATTTACTTTCAGTTGCAATATGAAAACATCTGAACCATACATCTCCTAGGCCAACACTTTTCAAAAACTTTAACCTTTTTGCTTAATTTCTTGCTTAACCACTAAAATTAACAGCAACAGGAATTATGTTCAGAAGATAAGAGTTTACAGGAAAGATTACTAAAACCATAGAGAGAGTATGCTCATTAATTTCTCAGTAGTTTCTCAGTCCTTAATGCCTAAATTTTTTTAATAATAATTTGTTGTATATACAAACTTATAAAACCCTTCATTTACCAATCACTTATTGTGTATTGTACATTGTGTATTATATAATTAATAGAATTTATTGTAACCCTGGCAACCATTACCACACCAAATACAAAACTCTTTGCAATGTACATATGGTTCAGGTTTGACTAAACCATTCTTAACATCTCACATTCACATGGTCATGACTCAGTATAAGCATTCATGAGAACAAAGGCCAATGACTGTCTAAGGATTTTTTCTGTGCGGTTGTGAACAATCAACATTACCCACATTGATAAGACAGTGTCAGTTGTTTTGTAATCATAATAGTACATGAGTATGAGTACTTCATAGCCCACAATTCCCTAAAGTTGTGTGCTGTGGCCTAATAAAATTTTATTTCTCTTAATAAACATATTTCACAATATTGTGTTACATTTTGTTTTAATTTTTACACTATAGTTTTTCTTTAGCCCCAGAAAAACAACTTTAGTACTTTGTGTATGATAGTTGTCTGTATAAGTACAGTACACAAAGCTTGATCTATGAGACTCCCTTCTCACGACCAGCTTTTAAAAACAGGTGAGGTGTACAAAAACACAAGGCTATCTATCTTTGACACGACAACACATTCAGCATATGAAAGTGAAAACTTCCCCTAACCACTCCCCTAAAACTCACACGCTTATCGAAACTTAGTCCCTTTATCTGAGTCCAACAAATGACGTCACGGCTGAAGTGTCTGACTCTAACTCTGTATTTGCATATATTGTTTTATTGTACGTAATTATTTAACCCTGAAACAGTAAATCTACATTTATTGCGGCTATTTTGTTTGAACTTTTGTGGGACTGACTTGCCTAATAATTCAAAGGTCACCTCTCCAAAAATAAAATGATCTTCGGCCCACTCCTTTGTTATACTAATAAATATGACATTAAACAATTTAGCAACATTAATGTATGCTTATATGACTGTCAAAATATTATACAACATAACACGTCAGTTTTTAGATATATAAATTAATGCGTTTCTAAAAGGCCAAAGGCACGGATTGTCATGGCAATTCCATAGATTTCACTTCACACTTTTCACTGTAACGAAAAAATAGATTATAGTTTTACAAATTGTATCTTACGTCATATACTATAGGTATTCTACATACTTAAACTGTTTAACTGTTTAACTGTTTCTACATAAAGTTTTCCATCTTAGCCATAGCTAACAGTGGCTATGTAGCTTGCTAGCAGGTTTAGCGCATCTTAGCATTCTAGCTAATAACAAACCATAATATGACTGTAATCAGACCTTATTGAGTAGTGTCATTTAAAACCAGGGTTCAATCGTGTACAAAATTAAACTTATCTGGTATTTATTTTTTAAACAAACACATTCGTTAAAATCTTAAGTAAAGACATAGTGTGAGGCCGAGAGATAAGTGGGACAGCCGTTATCATGTTCCCGGACCAATACATTTAATCAAACAGAGCTTAAAATTAAATTACAAGTTATAGAAATAAAATTATAGTCGATATAAGTGACTTCTTACCACATACACGCAGTCAAATTAAAGAAAAATACATGTACAATACCTTACTTGCATGGTGAAGTATCACAAGAAACCCAGAGCTGCTTTTGACGCACTTTCAGTCCCAGAACAAGTACAGCCCTCTGACTGACTGACTGACTGACTGACTGCGTGCGTGCGTGCGTGCGTGTGTGTGTGTGTGTGTGTGGTTTCCCGGAACAACACAATAACAACAACGCCACAACACTCACTTGTGCCTTTATCTCTGATCTGATTAAGTCTGATTTTTCTCTTTTTTTGCCTTTACAATCGCTGGAGACATGGCCAAGGTATGGTACTTATGTAGAGAAGCCGTATTTCAGACTAGTATGTTGACGTTCTTATTTATATCCTTAATAGTTTAAAAGTTTCAGACGCTTTATATTTTTATTACATTAGGGAACACACCATATTTAGTCTGCTGCTAGAGTTTTATTAATAAATGTAATATGAGATAAATGTCCTAAACCTGGGTTTAAAAATGTTCCTGTTCCATCTATTTCGGCTAAAATGTAAAATTAGTAAACGCAATTAAACGTTTAATTAACGATTTTAAGATTAATTAAATATGAAACAAAGACAGTCACAAGATCTCTGAGAGCATTAAATAACCTTTTATTATTTACTGAACACTTGAGGATATCCCGCCTTTTCTTGAATGCGATTGGACAAAGAGTTTCAAAATCAATAAAATGTATGGACAAAAAATATGTCAATCATCAACCATCCAATGCCATCACTAAGTCGTGGGACAACAGCGAAGCAGCATGGCCGCTCTGTTAAGAGGATCGAGATGCCTAGTGGGGAAGTGGCATAATCATGTCAACGCGGTACATGGTAATGTGTTTCCACTGCTAACCCTAAATATTATGTTTCTTTTGCTGTTGTTCTTGGACAGGCATATTACCATGCAGTTAAAGCCTATGATGTTATGCATGGGAAGCGCTCGATAATCGCTGTTAAGCTAAAGTCAAAGTCGTGTGTCTAACGCAAATAGACACTTAATTATACAATGCTGCTTTTGAATTGATTTATAGGCAGTCGTTAAGTCGTTTGCATTTCTTACATTGCACGTCTGTAGATACATGAGTGAAATCTGATCAAGCGTGAAAAATCATGCCCTGTGTTTTGAATAGTTTTATTTAATGAATAGGTTTATTTAAAATTTTATTTAAGATATTCACTTAAAATGGACAGGAGTAGATGTTAGTACTGTGTGTGAATGGAGCTTTGATAAGTGTGTGCATTTCAATCAAAAGGTAGATGTAACACAAAATGTAGCACCTTTGATACTTTTGTGTTTCTGTATGTAGACCATTCCCTCAGAATAAAGTCACAGAAAACACATCTGAGATGCATGTTAATGCATGTTATTAACAGCTAATGTGTCTTCGCTGACCAACTGTAGTCAGATCACCTGAGACAGATCTTTATACCAGGTGTAAACGGACTAAGGTCTAAATTCAGACCATAAGCATTAAGGATGTAGTTGTGCTTATATTTTAAAATGTCCAGTGTAAAATCCTAAATTTGACATAAATTATGTCCCTTTATAGTCTCCATCAGGTCCATGGCCTCTAAAACCCAGGTGGGCTTCATTGGCCTGGGGAACATGGGAAACCCAATGGCAAAGAACCTCATAAAACATGGATATCCAGTCATAGCCTCTGATGTATTTCCAGAATCCTGCAAAGAGCTACAGGAGCTTGGAGCACAGGTCAGGATAACAGACATGAAACAGTAGCACATCTGACTCACAGTTAACATTACAATCTGATGTGCTTTGTATAATAGATTTTTGTATTATATATTTTGCTTTTTATATTGGTAATATAAAGAAACCTCATATATATTAAGAGAGACATAGCAAAATGCACATTTTTGGATTTTCTCTCTCTTTTGGCCCCTGGACTCAGATTCTGGACAGTCCTGCAGATGTGGCAGACAAGGCAGATCGCATCATCACAATGCTTCCCTCTAGCCCCAATGTTATAGATGTGTATACAGGTCCAAATGGCATTCTAAAGTAAGGACCTTATTCCTGTACAACTGTATAAAACATTCCATACCCGGCTTAATTCAAAGCTAACATAATTCTCTTTTTTTTAAAACAATCAAGTACACGCAATAAAATACATTTTAAATAATACTCAATAAAATACATTTAAGTTTGTGGTTGTAAGGTGACAAAATGTAAAAAAGTTTAAGGGGTATGAATATTTTTGCGAGGCACTGTAATTTATGTACATCTGCGTAACCTGTGATGGAGAGATCCTTTATATTGATCTTTACTCAACAGGAAAGTGAAAAAAGGATCTCTCCTCATTGATTCCAGCACTATTGATCCAGCTGTCTCAAAGGAGATGGCAGTTGCTGCAGAAAAAATGGGGGCTGTCTTCATGGATGCCCCAGTGTCTGGAGGTGAGAGTCTGAATTAATCATGATGTAGAATTCTCACTTTCTGCACAACACAATGTGAAAGGCATCCAAACAAGTGGTTTAGGGTGCTACAGGGGTTAGAATAGTTTGTATCCTAAGATGTAAGTGTAGACCACATGGCAGATTGTTAGTGCATGTTTAAAAGGTTTGGCCTGGAAACATAGGAAACCCAATGTGACCTAAGTGTGTTCCAAAACTAGTTGTTGTGTGCAGTGAAATGTGGTTTCTTAAACTTTGGCCCCAGTTCAAGCTATGTGGTTTTAACAATCACAATTTAGAAATTCATGTTTTACATTAATATTGCACATTAACATGCATAACTGTACCCCAAGCAACTCAAGCTATTGTTAGGTGGCAATAGTGTTGATTGGTGAGTTTTATTAGTAAAAGAAACTTAAGAATTCTCAGCAATCACAGTTTCTGCTGATTTCATTGACAGGAAATACATACATCAAAAAGCACAACTGAAGATCAGGACACACCAGTTATACATTTTGCAAGGCTGTTTTATTCTTTCTAATCTCTCTGTGGTTGGTGATTTGCAGATGTGTTGATAGAAGTGAGTTTTATGACCCGCCTCATCTTAATCCAGCCATTGGTGTGGACTTTCTGAGTTATAGACGAAATCAAAAGCCAGCATCTGGAAATTGATCCTGTGACCTTAACTATGTCCTTGCCTGTATGTGGGATAACACTATGCTAGATATTCCTAATGTTTAGGTTTTGAGCATTTGGTTCAATAATAAAGCTACTTCTTTTTGGCTTTAGTTGTCACACTTTATGTGTATTGGTTTTGGCCTTTCATGGAGGACACAGAAGCTGTACAAAGCTGAATTATATCAGCTTTTAATTAAAGTATCAAGTTAAAGTTACACACGCATGCAGAAATTCTACTTTTCCACCAACAGGATGCTTGTACTAGAATAGGCCCCAATCTGTTTTAGTTCCACATGGTCTCACTGCAGAAAAGGTGGCTATGGACTGGAAGAATCTTCTACACCTGTTGGCGTCTAGAAACTACTAACATCAAATTACTTTGGCTGTTAAAATTGGCTCACAGAACTTGTAAGACTCCAGCTACAAAAGCAGCTTTTGACACAAGCTTGAATTAAATTAGTGTAGATGTTAAAATGTTTTAACCTCATTAACAATGGCCGTGTCGGGGCATGTTTATTTGTGGGCAGGTTATGTAGTGATTTAGTCAGTTGCTTCATCATTTGGCTTGTAAGTGAGTGGAAATGCAGGCTGGTTCTGACAGAGGTTTACCAGTTGTGTACCAGCACCATTTCAGTGAAAAAGGAGGTGAAGGTCTCAACCTATGCCATTACCAAGCATGCCATGATGTCTATGTGCAGTGTTGGGATTGGTTTTGAATGTAGGGGAAGTAAAGAACAGGACAGAGAATGTTTTATTGTTTCATAGTTTCATTTCCCTGCACCTTTCCACCTAAGACCTACTTTCTTTGAGCTTTTCATGTTTTTACGACCTAGTCCAGTAGATTTACAGAGATTTATGTCTTCAGCTTGCCTCCCACTGCACTGAATTAAAGCTATTCAACTCTTAAATGAATTTGGCTGGAGCAGATTAAAGCACGTGGGTATTAAAAAAAGACATACCTAATAGGTCTCTGTTTTCACATTCCAGTTATTATCATTAACATTGTTTTGATTCATCACAAAAACTATTGTCTTTCAGTGCATTTTGCAGGATTTTAAAGAATTTGCGTAAAAGGTTTAAAAGAAATTATTTGGTTATTGTTAAACTTAGTAGTTTGCTTTTGCTCAAGGATTTTCTGAAGATGTTGTGTGACTGTAGTTTTGGTGTAAAGTTATTCAGTGGCAAATGGTTCTTCTGAATCACTGAGCAAAGCCTGGACCACCACCAGTTCCCCAATATTATATATTCCAGTCTGAATGAAATGCTTAGACATCAATACTTGACTGTATGTTCTGCCAGTTAAACCAATAATCAGCATGTGTTGATGTATGTATGTACATATGTATTTTAATGAGCAGTCTCAATGTGTGTGCCTCTTATGAAGTCTTGATGTGTGAAAAACCGCCCAGTGTTGAAGTGTAACAAGGAATGTTTAACTGTCAGCAGCCTGTTTGCGCTTTATGCTGATCCTTCTTAGTAATCAGGAAGTTGTTCCCTTTGGTCTTTGGGCACATAAAAAACAATGTGCTTCTAGTTTGCTTTCCTTAAATTGTTGCCTCTCCCAGTTCATATGCGTCAGTGGGGTTTGGCTAACATACCGTCGGACCAGCTCTCGGTTTGTGAAACAGTCATAAGAAATCCACAGAGCTGCTCATTCTCTTTACTTAGACCCTCCAGACATTATTCTCAGCTCCATATTAGCGCCTGTGAAGGAAGCTTAATGAAACACGAGCCACAACAAACCAGCCCTGACGTCATGCCTGTCTGTGTTCACAGCAGATGGTAAAGTGCTTGTGTATTTATAGAACTTTCCCCTCTAGAAGTAATTATGGCACTTCGATGGTGCCACATTTTGAAGTCACATGCCCTAATCTTAGTGATGTTTTGTTCATGTTATGCAACTTCAAACAGGTATGACAATCGCAACAAGTGTTTTCAGTGGGTTTTAGTCACCCATTCGTTTAGCGTCTTGTTTATGCATGTGGTTGATTCTTCTCTGAGTTGTTCACTTATTCACTGAGACACACTCCGAGTCATTTCCCCTTTACAAAACTTAATTCTCAATGTTTGTGTTATGTAAAACTTGAACCTGTCTGTCAGCTAACGTGTCTGTCATACCTGAAACAGTATGTATGATCTGCATTGTGTTCCTAGGTGTTGGTGCTGCCACTTCAGGTAAGCTCACCTTTATGGTGGGGGGTCCTAAGGAGGAGTTCAACGCAGCCAAGGAGCTCCTGAACTGTATGGGTGCTAATGTAGTGTACTGCGGCCAAGTCGGCACAGGGCAGGTACAAATAGAAAGTGATTTTATGAATATAGTGGTGTTCTTAAAAGGTGATAATTTAATGAGGGTCATAGTATCTTTCTGACCTGTTTGTAGGCAGCTAAAATTTGCAACAATATGCTGCTGGCCATTGGGATGATTGGAACAGCAGAGACCATGAATTTAGGAATCAGGTGCATTTTCACTGTCACTGTGATTGTCACTGTGTCACTGTCACATACATTTGTATGTGTTGTAAATAAGTGTCTGATTTAAATATAATCGGTTGATTCAATAATTAGATTAGCAGCATGAATTTTCTTTTGATCTTTTGAATATATTCATTTTTTGTTCTTGCTACAGATCACATTAATTTCTACTTACACTCTCAAAAGATTTTTTGATAAAAAGGTTTCTCCGTGCACTGACAGATTAGGGCTTGACCCGAAACTTTTAGCCAAGATATTGAACATGAGCTCTGGCCGCTGTTGGTCAAGTGATACATACAACCCTGTGCCGGGTGTAATGGAGGGAGTGCCTGCAGCCAACAACTATCAGGGCGGTTTCGGAGCTACACTAATGGCTAAGGTTTGAATTGTCTTCTGTGTTTGTGTGTGTCATACTGCTTTCCTATAGGCTAGTGGATCTCACCTAGGGATGTGAAAAAAGATGATTTTCTGATGCATCACGATTTTCTTTCCTCGTCTGAACCTATATTTAAAAATCATCACATTTGAAAGTAATTGTAGAGAATTAGTTGACATTTCAATACACTGATGCATACCCAGCTGTGATTTGAATTGAATGCAGAATCAATACTGAATTTTTGAAGTAATTGAAGTAAATTTAGATGATTAGAGAATTGCAATGCATCTGAAAATTGACTTTTTCTCACACACTTAATCCCAACAATATTTAACCCCCCCCCCCCCAATATTATGCTAATATTCTCAAACTTGGCATAACTATAAAGATGTATATTCATTATAAAAATAACCAAACCTTAAGACATATCTTGATTTTTAGCTTATTGTAATTTGTGTTTAGTCTTAATATACTTTTAAGTCATCTTGAGGTCCCCCAGTGGCCCTGGTTGAGAAACACTGCTCTAGGCAATGTTACCAGTTATATAATATGTGACTTTAGACTATAGTGGTCTTAGAAAATCTATAACTTTCATTTATCCTCAGGATCTGGGACTTGCACAGAATACAGCAACCAACACAAAGACACCAGTGCCATTGGGCTCTCTGGCCCATCAGATTTACAGAATAATGTGTGCACGTGGCTATGCCAGCAAAGACTTCTCCTCTGTCTTCCAGTTCCTTCGGGAGGAGGAGGGACAGTAGAAGCCAGCACTCTTTGCCCCTTCCACAGCCTTATACAGCACTGCCTACCCTGCACAAGACCTGGCTTTCAAACATTGCCCTTACAATGTGATACATTGGCATGCATGCGCTGGGAGACTGAAATGATGAAAGAATACATGAGATTGAGGGTGTGAGAGAGAATGTTTAGGGTTTATATAAGAGGCCATGATCTCCTGTTGGAATAATGTTACACATGTATTAATCCACCAATCAACTTGTTAATGCTGTAATTTAAGATTTTCTTTTTGACTGTTACTGTCTTTGTGGCTGTTCCAAAAGTCACATAATAGCAACATTGTAGTTTTTGTCATTAAAAACGACTAATTTGACTTCTCTGTAACCACAAACACTTAAACATGGACCAGATCAGCCATTGCACTCCTTGAAACTCCTCCTGATTTTTGTTTCTTTATGTGAGATCTGTTGATTCATAGTTGCAGATTGGTAATTGTTAATGTTGGATCTGCATGTCATATTCATGTAAAAAATATGAAAAAGCAGGAGAAATCTGTAGCTCTGTTATTGTATTGTAAAAACAAAGTCTGTTTCTTGTTAGTCGATATGCATACACACCAGTGTTGGATTTTATGGAAGCTAAAGGTTTCAGTTGTACATAAATTGTAATAAATTGTAAACAACGTGGAGAAGGAAGTGATATTGTCAGATTAGAATCTTAAGAGTAAAAACTGCTCTGCCAGTGTTTATTCCAACCTGGTCATCCTGATGAATGTCACTATCCAAAGAGAAGGTCGGGAGCATGTATGGTCTATAAGTAGGGTCCATAAATAGATCTGCTTGGGTTATTTAATGGAGTGAGTAATGGAATCAAGAGGAGGCAGATTGTAAATGACCGAAACAGGACTGTCTTCACAACATTTCACTCTCACTTTGCATTTCTGCCGAGTCTGTTCTGGTGCATTTCCTTCCCCTCTTATTTACCATTGCTATCCTCCCTCATCTCTCTGTGCTCTCCTTTATCTCCCCTGGTTGTCTCTCCTACAGTCCTTCTCTTCTTCCTCATGTCACACTCACTCTTACTCTACTGGTTTCCAAAACAAGGGAAAAATCAAGTCTGTTTCTGATCTACCTACCAAAGAGCTACAGAGAGACCATAATGCTTTAGGTCACATGATCACAGGACAAACCCATAAAAAGTCCATTAAGCACAGAGGCCTAAGTGCTGTTTTGTTATCTAGTTGTCAGGTCTTTAAAACAGAAGACCACGGGGGTGTAGCTAGACTACAGAGAGCCCAAATCCCAATATCCCATTGTGGTTTGACCCATTTAATGCATGAAAAGGTTTGGTCACTGAAATTCCTAAAAATAATTTTTGCAGTTGTCTCAAAGGTAGAGCCAGCAGCGACATTCTAATTGTTATTCTATTTACCTTGTGTTTTTTTCATTCAAACCTGCATTCTGTCTATTTTTGTCGTCTGTCGTTAGCTGGTCGCCAGGCGGCAGCAGCCATTTCAGGTTAGTATGATTGATGGAAATATGGACAACTATAATAATGCAGTATGGTAAATCACAGCATTTAATGACACTTTCTTATATAAGTAATGACGAGTGTAATAATCAATACAACATTTTGTTCTTTTGAAATTTTTGACTGCCATTTTAAAATTAGGTTTTGTCGTTTATTACGTTGTGTTTGTTAATTGCCTATCCAACATGTAAACGGCTAAAACAAGGCCGAATTTTATCTGTAATATAATACGATATAATATCGTTTGTTTACATTTACAATTATGTATTTGGCAGACGTTTTTATCTAAAGCATTTAAGCTATACATTTTATCACTGTGTTTCCTTATATCCGCTTTTTAATTACACTGCAACTTTACATCAAGGTAAGGCCGGTAACGAGCATTATTTCAGCAGCTTACTTTAGACCTGTTTACTATGTGTTGTTCTCGCGATATTCCCCACGATAAATGACAAAACAACTCTCAAACTCTATTTGTTCTAATTGTATCGTACTTGTGGTAGAAACTTTGGGAAATCCAGTCTAATTTAATTGTGCAGACTTTGACGGGAGCTGCAAGTGTAAAAATGTGTGTACTTATATTTTTATCCTGTGTATAATGGAGTGACAGGTTGTTCGGTTTAATTAGATACAGCATGACAACTGAAACTTAACTTTTTGGTTTTCTAACAAACATGTTAGAAAAATACACACCATTACGTGCAGCACAAATATATAAAGAATCAATATTTGATTCTACATGTTTATTTCTTTATGTAATGTGCATCGACGCTTAGGTCACCAAATTATTTTAGCACTAAAGTGCATTCTGATTAATTATTTTTTTTCCCTCGTACATCTCACATATAACCAGAGAAACTTCCTTTGTGCAATTTAGGCTACTTAATAAATTAAGTTCTTAGGCTATGATTAGGAAATAGTTGCTTCAGTGGTATTTTATTGTAAAATATAGCCTAAATGTTTTGTGAGAAAAAACAAAAATATTTAGGCTACGATTTGTGCTGTTATATCACACATTTAGCACGTGTAATGTATATATTTTTTTCTCCACGGAGCCAAATTCTTGCTCGCTGTGTGGACTTTAAATCATTTATATCCTTTATCATTTCAAATCAATAAAACAATGTCTAGAGTATTTGATTAAAACACTAACTAGATGATGCTAACCTTCCATTGGGATAAAGAAACAAAAATAATATTGAGTTTTGTCCTTAAATTCATACGCTGCAAATTCTCAAGTAAAGCAAGTCATTGACGGGATTTTTTTTTATCAGCAACGAAAGTAAATAGGGAACGACAAGTCCGCAGTAAATTCGACATCAGGTTTCTACTTTAAAAGTATTGAAGATTGATTATTGATTGATTATTTAATTTTAATGCAACGCTTAGTAAAGTGCACCCAAAAACATCTAGATTCGGATTTGTTGATCGACATTTATTTCCCTAATATACAATTTGTTGTTTTGAATATATATGAATCAATCTTGTTAGATTCGTTAGATTTATTTTTATATTTTGTGCGTGGTTATCAAAGACAATTAACAAGTAATGGACACTTTTAATAGTTCAACAGTCTATTTTAGATGGTCATCTAAATAAAAAGTAAATCGCAAAACTGCATTTTGCAAACACCAATTTATCAACGTGTAAATCACCTTTTGAATACACATTTAAAAAGAATCTACGCGTTACCAGATCGTGTAACACACAGCCTATTGCTGTTATGTGGTTATTAGTGTAAAATGGGGTAACAAATTGTTTTACCCATTTTTTTGACCCTATATATTAATATAGTGATACCATTTTCCAACTTCATTTGCAATACAACCAGCAGGGCTATTATTAATTTTGACTATTTCCACAATCTCAGGCTACTGTATCTGGGCATGGAAATACTAAGCAAGAGTATACTGCAAGGTGAGAGTTGAATTTTAAATTAAATAAATGCAATGTACAAAATGGACTCATTATTCAGGCATGTTTAATACAGTAGAAAGAAATTCATCCGAATGATGCAGAATGTTCATGTATTGTTTTGTTGTCTATATGAATCTCAAATCTCCTAAATCAGTGTTATTTTTGGTTCTAGCTTTTAAACATCTTACATTCAACAGTGCTTCTAATTTATTGCATGTAATCTATTCCATTTACAAGTCTATAGGCCTAACAGTACCCAATAGGACGAGTGTGGGTTACGTCAGATTTGGAAGAAACGAAGGATTTTTAATACTGAGCACTGATGGAGAACCACAGAGAAATTGTCACGGGCTATCGAGCCGAGATAAATTTATCAATGCGTTGAATCTTCTGCGTCCAGTAAATCATGCATTCAGTTATCACATCCGTTTGTTCGCATGTTAACGTTGTCTTTTACACAGTTGAACTACCGTAAATGAAACGGACTACAGATAAGAAGCTCAAGAAACGTTTAAAAGATCAAATAGGTTTTGGCACCTAACATGCCTGCGTTTCCAAGCCACCAGTGAGATTATTTCCTGTGTTCTCTGCTGGATGGTGAGCCAAACGAATGCCCCTCGGTAAACATTTACGGACTCTTTATCCTTATTCTGTCATCCTACTAAATAACTACGTTCTGTGTGTACAGAGTCATTTTCATTTTAACCTATTGTTTCCTTATCTGATTTAATTCTGACATAGTAGACATTGTTGAATTTGACTTTAATATTTAACTTAAAAGTGACACATTGAAAGTTATTAAAAGGTCTCAAACATAAAATACCGGTTAAAATATTATTACCCTGATATTTACAATAATTTGGAACAAATGTGTTTAGTAAGTTTAATTGCAACATCAAATCATTGTGCATTTAAATAGAAAATGTTAGACTAAATATCATAAACTGAACTCGATGTAATCGGTCATATTGTCGCAAAGTTTTACTTTAAAAGTATTTTTAACAGTTTAAATAAAAGCTATATTTTCATAAAGATGGTGCCTTTTAACAAAACCATATCGTTAATAATAATAATAATAATAACATAAGTAGACATTGCGGTTCTTTTGGTCTGCAGCTTTTAGCTATAATTACATCAGTGCCCGACCTCCGTCCCAACACAGCAAAAAACTATAGCTGTAGTTGAAGAGATGAAGAGTATATCTTGCTGAATCTGTGGTAACACAAGTAGTGCAATACCTGAAGAATATTTTGTGCTCCTTTTTACAATGCAGCCGGAGATGTGTGGTCGTTTCCTGCCAGACGGTCTAGCATTCAATGACAACAAGGGCCCTGGCTAGACAGCAACTTTCAACTTGACCTTGGCCTCCAGCAGTGTGTAACTCATATGTAAACGAGTCTTGCCAAATTGTGGGTTGGATTTCTAGCCATATACCGTAATTAAATTGTGATGATTTTCATAAAGTATGATTTGTTATATTTGACGATTTAATTTCTTGAAATAATCGATGGAATTACAGTGACTGTGTAAAACGATTAAGCAACACACCACTTTTCTTGGTAACTCGTAAAATTAGCCACTTAAATTTTGGTTCTTTACTTTAAAACTTCTATTCACTTGATTAAATGTTTATCTGGAAAAAGGGGGAACGAGACTTCATAAGAAATTATTACATTACTAAAAACAGCAATTGTTTCAGGACATCGCTAAAAATAGTTTAGATTAAAACACTACTAATTGAAAATGTTAAGCTGTTCGTATTTTTATTTAATTTTCATTTACTATTAAAATATGTATTTTTACCCATGTACGATTATTCTTACTGTTAAGTTGTACACCTGAAGAAAAGTGTAATATGCCAGTCTCTGTGCGCAGTGAAACACAACTTGAGTCCCCTCCAGGATAAAGCTTATCAGCAAAATCTTTATAGCTATTTTATAACCAAATCCCTCCACTTTGTTTCACTTCAGTATTTGTCTTGCTTGGTCTGCGTTATCTCCAGTTTAGACGTTTAGCAGCCTCTTTGCATATCACGTGCCTCTGTTCGTCCAATAACAGTTGGAGCTGGACGCGCACAGAGGGCGCATGGGTATCTGTTACTCTAGATTCACTGCTTCTCTTTCAGTCTTGGGGAATTCTAAAAGAGCTGCTAGGCTCCATGTATGGCGTGCTATGACAGCGTCTTTACTTCTCCATTCTCGCTGGATTGACCCGGTGATGTTTCTATATGACAACGCCTTGGATGATATGAACAAAAACATGGAAGGATTTGTAGGAGGCAATTTCGCTGCGAATCAGTGCAGGAATCTTATTGCCCATCCGTCTTCTTTGGCCCCGAGCACAACCTACACGTCGAGTGAGGTGCCAGTTTCGGGCATGGGAGAACCTGTCAAACAATGCAGTCCATGTTCAGCCGTGCAAAATTCACCCAGTGCTTCTTTGCCCTATGGATATTTTGGCGGCAGCTACTACCCATGTAGGATGCCCAAGTCCTGCACACAGCCCCCGTCTTATGGGGAAAAATACATGGACACGTCTGTTTCTGGAGAGGAGTTTCCCTCTCGTGCTAAGGAATTTCCCTTCTATCAGGGTTATTCGTCTGGCCCTTACCAGCCTGTACCAAGTTATCTTGACATGCCAGTCGTACCTGGGCTGAGCGGCCCTGCCGAACCAAGACACGAGTCTCTTCTGCCTGTTGAGACGTACCAACCCTGGGCAATTACGAACGGATGGAGCAGTCCGGTGTACTGCCCAAAAGACCAAACACAGTCAAACAGTATATGGAAATCGTCTATTCAAGGTAAAAACAAATATTTTGCCCAGCTTCGTCCAATGTCATAATAATTAGCCAATATATATGGTATCTGTGAAAAATGTTTAGTCTGCCTAAAATTGTCTTTTAGGCCAATGAATAGCAAGAATATACTTATCATTAAACAGATATATAAAAACAAGAAAGCTTATATTAAATTATATATAGTAATTCTACACACAACATGTAGTAAATTAGTTTGCACTGTGTAGTTTTGCCACTTTACACGGTTGCAGTTATTTTAATTCTTTTATACGATAAACACTATTATTGCATTTAACCTTACACTTGGGGTCTTTTCATTAGATGCGTTGTTTTTAGCAAACCTAGCAATTTTATGTGGATTGTCTGTTTCACATTTTTTATATTAGTATTTAATATTTCTTTTACACCTCTATGGCTTTTCAAACAAACCTAAATTTGGTTTTGATCTGACCCTCAGATAGTGCGTCGGGTACAGATGGAGTCTCAGCTCGTCGAGGAAGAAAGAAGCGGGTTCCCTACACCAAGGTTCAATTAAAGGAACTAGAACGAGAGTATGCCACAAATAAATTCATCACTAAGGACAAACGAAGAAGGATATCCGCTCACACAAACCTGACCGAACGTCAAGTGACCATCTGGTTTCAAAACAGGCGGGTAAAAGAAAAGAAAGTGGTCAACAAGTACAAGAGCATCAGTTAAGAAACGTTTTAAAACTGAAATACCAAGAGGGTATATATGGAAGGACATTCAGCATTATTTATTCTAAAAACAATTCAATTATCGGTTTCACGTCATGACTGTGCGGAGATGCGCAGTACTGAAAATATTTTACCCCCCTGTGCAACATTGGTACGAAGCAAAGAAACTGTTCACAACAATGTACAAACATTCACCACTTTTTACTCATTTTATTCTATGATGTCTTTAAGAGAAAGAAGTGAAAGGAATGTAAATTACACATTGACGCAAAGTATTTAAGCAAACCGACAAAACCATGACAATGTATGTATTTTTATTAAGACATTTACAGAAAGTAGAACTCAGAGCTGTACATTTGAGACTGTGGATTTGCATGCTACGCTTACTGATGAACCGAGAATGTAAATTTTTGTACACTAAATAATCCCCAAACCTTGACAGATTACGTTTTTCATTTATATCCAATATATTTGTAAATAAAAAGTCGCTTCATGGCACCTTGCGAAATATAAAAAAATCCCATGTGTTACTGCAGATCATATGCAATTAAACTTCCCATATTAAGTGATGTACATCCACGTTTGTATCCTTTGAATTTCTCACCACAAACCGAATCAAAATTCATTTTTAAATAAATAACCTATTATTTTTGTAGTCTATTTTAAGTCTATTTTATCCATATATTGAGGACAAATTGGCAGTCAAAAACAATTTGGGATAAAACAGAAAAGGCTATCAACTATTAATCAGTCCTATTTATTATTATGATTTTTAAATGGGTGAGTGTAATCTTACTCTCTTTTACAAAATCACTGTCAAGAAGTTTAGGTTTGGAAAACGTTATCTACAATCAGCTTCATGGTGCTGCCATCTAGTGTCATAAATTGATTATTGCAATTTCTTCCATGTTTCTTTCCCAGGTATTAACCCCTATTAAAAGCATTTTAACAACGTACAGTAATAATGTTTTGGCAATGGTAAGCTTACAACCATGCCAAAAGAGCCAACTTAAATCTGATTTGGAGAGAGTGAAACGGAGAGAGAGAAACAGAGAGAGGGGTGAGGGAGAAGCGGAAACTGGACTGCGTTGTAAGCAACGTAGGCCTAAGTATATCACAGCATCAATTGGCACCAGTGGTCTCTACGATCAACTAGGCTCACGAGCATTTTGAGAAACGCAGCCCTGTGTAGTCATGGCATGTGCACGATATTCAATATAGCAGTCAAAGAACAGGTGCCCTGAATTTAGCTTTTGCTCTTTTTTTGCCATGTATAGACTTGCTTTTATTGAAACAAACAATATTTAAAAACAGGAGTTTAACAGTTTGATTTTAATATTGCTTTACATTTACATTTACTATAAACTTTTATTATATAAAACAAACAAACAACAATTAAAACAATAAATGTTTAAATGTAAGTAAACTTCCTGTTGAAATTATAAAAAATAAAATAAAGAAAATAAAACTTCAAAATATAACCTCTAAAATAAGCATAACCTGTAAAAAACAGGTATTGAATGAACAGATGTTTTACGTGCAAAGGCTACCAAGGGTTGGGGTAGTTTTTCCCGTCAAAACAATTTGGAACAAATTATATATTTGTTGTTACAAATGAATCCATTTTGATTTGCTTTTGTTTACCCTGTTTACAGGCTTTTAGGTGTATTATTTTTTACTTGGCAAAATAAATGCATTTTTAAAGGTCTAGGTAAATGTAATAGTTCAAACTAAAGTCAAGACATTAGTCTTTCTAGAAATCACATTTTATGTGACAAAAAGTTAAATGCTGAATCTAATTAAATAATCCAATTTGCTTTGTCATAAATTTCATGCTGTAGATTACGTATCGTTAAAATAAACGTTAGTTCATTTTCTTCGTACTACAATATTCAAATAATATTAATTTATTAAACAAAATATCGATATTTCACTTCTGTAAAAAAATCAGAATCTTGTCAAAGCTTTTGTACTCATTACAAGGCTGTTGATATAATTGCATTTTAAATAAGATGCGTCATAAACAAATTGTATTATATTATATTCTGTCGTATTATTATAGATTTAAAGCATAAATTGTCAGTGAAGGGCACCAAGCCCACTCACTTTTCCTAATTCGAACAAAATCTTTGTTCTTGTCATTGTACGAATAGTTTCAAATATTTCATCGTTCTGTGGCGTTTTGTATTACGTCACAAATAACTCACCGTGAAATAGGAAAAAGCAACCTAAGAGCTGTTGTCTAGAAAATGTCTGAGCAGACGGAAAGTGTGGAAGAGAATTATACGGACGGGATTTGCGTTTCTGAACTATAGCTTACAGACAGGCTGGACTGTGCTGCCACCCAAAGGCACAAAAAGAAATGGCATCTGAACATATCAGCGCAGTCCGCGGCCTGGCGGTGGTCCATGTAATTTAATTTCAAATACTTCTTGCGCTTCTTTGTGTATAACGTTGCTCCATATTACAACTGTTAGCCTATCGGTGAAAGAAAGGATTGTGACGTCGATATATGTATGACGTGGTGTACAATAACAGATTTGTATATTATGCCTTCATATCCGAATATACAGGCTAATGGCTTACAACATATCATAATTTTAGAGCTACAAGCTACAATGTAAATATTTGCAAAGAATATTACTATTGTTATTAATACGAAAAGCGACATCATCTCAAAGTTTCTGCGTATATAAATTAGTTCTTCACTGAATAGTGCTGAATTAGATAAACTGTTTCGAAATAAGGTCTAATATTGTGAAAAAAGGTTAGTAGACAAACTCCGATTTAATTTTTAGACTCAGTGTTTGTTTGAAATTAAATTAGGCTATTTGTTATTTTAAAACAGACTTTAAAAACATTTAAATTAAATTAGGTATTCCTTATATTAGGTATCCTAATAGTTCTTTTATTTGCATTAAAATGAATTTAGCAAAGCACACGTTTTTCCTCATTCATTTCATTTAATTATTACATGCCATGTGACAAAAGTGGGAATAAACGAAGCATTTGTCAAATTATTTTATCTCAGTCGCACCAGGCTATGCAAATCAGTTACCGCAGACCGATCGTTTTGTTACCGCTATTTCTGCATCATGATCTAACTCATAAATGATTTGTAGTTTTGTTGGGGTAACTAATGTGTTTGGGTTGAGTAATGTTAAATAAGATATTTTACTTCAATACATATTTTAAAATCAATACATTTATGTTACCACATGCAAGACATTTTTGATTACAGTTTTTCAGTGTTGTCTGGTCAGTTTTCACTTCTGAATTGAATCCACTTTTCACATCCGCACTTCTGGCAAATTTGTTCCCCTGGAAAACATTTATTTACAGGTCAGAGTGGCTCATCATTACAAGCAAGTGCAAGGCAAAGGTCGGCTTATGCTCCCTTGGTCTGTATTTTCAGCCAATACAACAGGGATCAGAAAACAAAAGCAGTGTTTTTTTGTATTCATATCATATAAGACCTATTTGTCCTAATTCTTTATCATGGTTCCAACACGTAACCTTTGTTTGGTAACAAATCCATGTACGTCTAAAGCAATAGACAATGTCCAAATCTACATATGCCTAGAAGCGTTCACAGCACGGTATTATACTATAGTATAAATTACGAAAGTAGACCCTTAACTGCAATGCGACAAATAAAACGTGCAATCCGTGAGTTGTTTAAGTTCACTAAATTGTCATAGCTCATCCCTGGCAGATCACGTTTACATCAGACATGTCCTTCCGCTTCTAATTATTAACAAGTTCTTTCCTCTGTATAAAAAATCTATACAGTGTTTTTTTCCAGCTAACTTATTGTTTATTCAATAATGTATTGTTAATAAAATAAACACTCTTGCAACAAGCAGGATTTTAAATTAATTTAAAGTGCGTCAGTACGTCAAAGTACGTCCATTTTTATTCAAATAAATGTAAGCTTACTTAAAACGTTACTTCTATTTATAAATGTTTTATATTTCCAAAGTCATTGACCAGCGCATATATATTTTGAAAAATTCCAGGTTAAGTTTAATTTTTATTAAATGCAGTAAGCAATTGATGAAATTGAAATGTATGCCAAATGGGAGCTTTTACAGAACAACTGTACAGCCACAACTTTGAGGCTTCAAACTCAAAGGCAATGCTTTTCAATTTGATTTGAATGATTAATCTTAAAATAAGACAATAAATTACATTTTTTTCATTTGTTGTTAGTAGTATATATATATGAAGTGATGACAAATTGGCCTAGACTGTACCAATTACTGTGCCTCTCAAGGAAAGAAGTGTTAACTTCAGGCAGCGAGGAAAGTTATCGGTCATTTGTCTAATTCCTTCCTTCCCTAATTTGTTCGTCAAAACAATGGTGGGGAAAAGGCTAAAGTTCCATAAAAGAATTACAATTACTCGTGGAAACCTTTAAACTTCATCCGGGACGCTGTTTGGACTATTTGTAAACTTCCATTTGTGTAAGTGACCCTCACCCTCCCCCGAATTTGGGGTCTTGCTTACAAACTCTCAAATTCTTAAATATCCTAAAAGTACATTTGAAGTTTAGCTGCATCAGTGTGTGTCGGTAAACAAAATAACATCTGTATTTAGCCCACACCGCTTAATAATTATTAGTTACTGACTAAGACAAAATAGACCTTCTATTTATTTGTGCATTTTTCTATTGGTTTTAAATCTGAAAGAAGTTTGCTAAAACGTGATCTCACCCAATACAAGCAAGGGGCCGTTGTCTCTGTTGAATCTACTGTTACCCGTGACTTGAGGTCTCATTGAAGTTCACGAATTCCAAGTAGGTGGCGTCTCATGATCACTCTCCGACGGCCATGGCTTGTCTGAGCTGACAATGGCTAGAGCAAGATACGAAGAGCACCATAAAACCACGTCTGTCCCCGACTGGTTTTAGTTTTCGCTGCCCACCCAGCAAAAGATTAATCGTTGAAACCTCCAATACTAGAAAACGAATTGATCTGTATACTTGGGGTGAAAAATCAGCATTCATCTTAAAGAAACGGCTGTAAACTATCCCTAATCTGGAGGCGAGTTTAGTTAATATGTTAGTACTTTGTTTTCTTTCTTTCGCTACACATTCTTGTTCATTCTTATCATCTTTACTCTTTTTTCATGTGCCAACTTACGCATATGGATTTTTTTCTGCCATTGTTAACTGGAGGATCAAGTAATTCAAAGTGGGGCATAGTCCAAGCTAAAACTTTATGGGCCTCAACTGAGTTTTCAAGCCGCTTTCCTACGTGACTATAGTGCCCAAGATTGATCCGTGACAATTCTGCCGTTTTCCTCTCCAACAAAATACACTAAATGATTTTTGGCAAATGGGGGAAGAACATTTTAAATTTACCTTTAAGTAAATGAACTTATTAAATGAGTAAATGAGTTAATATTTTTAAAATATATATATAACTAGCCTGTGTTTCCTGTTCAAAACAAACAATAAATGGCGCCCAAAACGTTAAAGACCCCATAAGTCGCAAGGTTTCTGTAAATCTGCAATTACTGTAATGGTATTAATGCTGAAATAAAACTCATAATAATACTATATAAAACTATGCAAATTAATTGTAATTTCATACGCATTCACGTTTATTTTGTGCTTTTACATTTATTTAATTTGTGACCTTAATCCAAACTCGTAATATTTTATTTAGGTCTACGAAAACGTTATCAAATATACAGTCAAATATCAAATATACATGGAAATTTACCAATATAACAACATTTGAGTGGGTTTAAAATAAAGGTGTATTGTGCACTTCAGTTCCCAGGGACACTATCCAGTTGGTCCGAACCTATTTCCAATTTAAACTTTTCTGAATTACCTATCGTGAAATAATGAAAAATGTTTTGACACCAGAAACGTAATTTTGTTCCTCACAACACCTTGTTATGTTCCATTTAGGTTATCTAGTGCAATCACCAATTGCGCAATGTCAACAAAGAGCAATATGCTTTGCCAATTCAAATTCTATAGTCTACAGCAAGCGAATCATCATCTGCATTTCGCAGAGTTACACAGATATGTGATGTTTGTGACTACATAGAACAAATCCATAAACCTCGGTATGTTTATAAGTCATGGTATGTTTACAAAACGCGTAGCCTATTGGGCACGCGAATGGTTTTGTCCGGCAATCAAAAGTGTCAAGATTTGCAGTCCACTGGCTGCACGCGTTCGTCAATGCAATATCGCTCACTCCTCTGCTTGAACATTTGCACATGTTGGCATACAATATTCTAAGAGGTACATGTCAATTTCTGCCCTTGGTCACATGACTGACGCTCTCTGCGATGGATGGAGATGGATTTCCACGTCAGCTCACGTCTCAAAATTTCTGCTCCGCGGATCTGCTTCAAAGCCACTGAAGCTGAAGGAGTTCTGTACAACGATGCAAGGCAGTACTATGATTGTGGCGTACCCAACCAAGTGTCATTATGGATTTTGACGAGCGTGTACCCGTTGGGTCTAACATGTATTTGCCCAGCTGTACCTATTATGTATCTGGAACGGAATTTTCCAGTCTTCCTCCTTTTCTTCCCCAGACCCCGTCTTCTTGCCCCATGACATACTCATACTCCACGTCCAATTTGCCACAAGTTCAGACTGTTAGAGAAGTATCTTTTAGGGACTATGCCATTGACGCTTCCAGCAAGTGGCACTCCAGGGGCAATCTGCCACACTGCTACGCGACAGAGGACATGGTGCACAGAGACTGCCTGTCCAATCCCGGAACTTTGGGGGACATGTTATCGAAAAACAATTCGGTTCTTTACCACTCTAGCACGAGCCACACATCCAGCGTGTATGGCAGCGTGGGGAGAAACGGAGTGCTTCCTCAGGCATTTGATCAGTTTTTCGAGACAGCGTATGGAAATGTGGAAAACCAGTCGACCGAGAACCCGGTGGACAGAGCTACCAGCAAGGCGCCTCCTCTCGCGGAATCAGGGAGCGACAGCTGTCGGGGAACGGATGAAACAGAGCGGTGTGAGGAGACCAGCAGCCCCGAGTCATCTTCTGGGAACAACGAAGAAAAACTCAGCGGCAACAGCAGTACGTATTAAAGACGCGCAGCAGTTGTGTGTGAAAGTTTCTAATCTAACGTGCTGTTGTTAAAGGTTTTATATGCTGTTTTATAAGCATATAAGGTTTATGGAGGGCCCTGTATATTTACCCTAACAAAACTTTGTTATAAACGCGAGATCACGTGTTCGAAATTGAAATTGGCCGTGAATGATAGGCCATTTCCCTTTGAGTTTTTAAATGTCTGCGCTACTTTATTACACATCGGGCTATTTATGAATGATTTTTATCAACAACATTTTTGAAGAGTCATCAAAATTCTTTACTTAGTCAGAAGTGAATGCACTGCGTTGTATAACAGGACATTTAAAGAACATTTTGTTAGCTATTGTTATGAGACTGAATGTCAAATAAATCATTGTACTTTTTGTATTGTTTATCATTGTATTATTATTTTTCAATATTAAATTTTAGTCTATTACAGACTAAAACTGTTGCTGATTATCAACAGAACTTTAAATGATTATTTTATTTCTGTGTCAGTATAAATTGATATTACATTAAAACTAGATACTTTATCCAATTATTTTATTACACAATAACTTTAAACTTTATTACATTAAACCAAACGCAACCGATTTGTGCAGCAATACGGAATCGGTGTATTAACTACTCAAACTAATTGCTAATCTGCTAGACTGTTAGTTTTCTTTCTCAAATTAACTGTTTAATGTATAAGTGTAAATAGCTTTTATAAACAGCTTTTCTTCATTATATTGCAGGTGGGCAGAAGACACGAAAAAAGAGATGTCCTTACACCAAGTATCAGATTAGAGAGCTGGAAAGAGAATTTTTCTTCAGTGTTTACATTAATAAAGAAAAAAGGCTACAGCTTTCCAGAATGCTCAACCTCACCGACCGTCAAGTCAAAATATGGTTTCAAAACAGAAGAATGAAAGAAAAGAAACTAAACAGGGACCGTTTGCAGTATTACACCACGAACCCTTTGCTTTAGACTGTCTATTGCCAAGAAATCCTTTAGGGAGATGCTTAATTTCAAGTTCGTGGATGCACATTCCGGCTCCCAGGCTGCAGCGAGACGAGATGTGACACTCATTCCTCTGACACAAGTTTTCATTGATAAAAATAAATTCGTACTCTCTATAATCTTTACCACTGAAAAAGGACACATTAATTATTAGTATAATTATTATGTTTATTAGTTCTTCAGTTTTTCTAGTGCTTTAATTTCTTTAATGTTGCACCTCCGACCCTAGACCGGGGTAGTACATATTTTGTTATAAATATTATTTTCTGAATAGGATATGTAACTTTTCCCGTGTGCCATATATTACCAGGTATTTAAATCTATACTGGCAGAAAAATGCTTGTCGGCGAGATTTATTAATTAACAGACAAGAAGGTGATTTTTTTATTTGGTCTGTTCCTTATATGTGGCTTTTTGTGACTATTCATGTACAGTGAAAAACGCACGTTTAATTAATTTAAGCCTATATACGCTTACTGGGAACTAGACGCATCTTGCGCGCTAAATTCTCCTACTTGAGTTGTTTTTATTTGAGTTTATCATTGATATATATCTCTTTACTGAGAATTCTCCAATTTCCGGTGACTTAACAGCATTTGCTTGTATTCAAAATCAAAGAATCTCCTATTTATTTCAGTTTTTTTACGTGAAGGTTAAGATAAAAGCAATTACTGAACCGGCATGGAAGCTACTTGGAACTTCTGAAAACCAAAATCATACATAGATATTTTATTTAAGCTCTGTGATTCTCCAACTTTTTTTAATATGCGTGAAACTTTATATTGATGTTGCTGGAGCTCATTCATGATCATGATAATATCTCGTGTTTATAACATTTCTTCGGTGTTATATAAATCAGTCTCTTGAAACATCTTGTGTTTTCTCCCTTTTTCCTGGAGTAGGATCAAATGTTTGATGGATCTAGCGTTATATTGCCTCCACGCGTTTTCTTTTGATTCAAGGATCAAGTGGTTGCCGTTATTAATGCCTAGTATCCATTACGGAAATGCTCAAAACATGGCGGCGTATGTCTCAATGAATCAAACGGCCTTTCAACAAATTGTTCTATGTCGACCTTACAGATAAGTAAGTGTTGGCTTCATATTATATAGCTATTTTGAAACTGTCTTACATCTAGACAAAACCTCTAGAGAATTCAACTCGAAGAAAACTATCTTTTTGTCTCGAAAATGATAAAGCAACAGTCTCTTGTTACCCCATATAATTTTAAAGTTACACTGTATCAATATATCGACATACCTCTGCGAAAGTGTCACAAATCTGATATGGCTTATGCCACTCAGAAGTCTTATAAATAAGGTCGACCATAAGATAATAGCGACTGTTTTACGTGATGGCCCTGATGGTTCGCGCATCCTTTGAGGCTTGCTGGAATTTTGCCCTAATTAGGGCACATCCCCCCGTTGCTGCAGCAACTCAGTCATAAAACCCGTCTTAGTCTGAAGCATTTGTAGAATTGGAGTGAGGTGCCATAAACCGTCTGAGAACCAAGGTTATTAACTGTGACTAAGAGCTAGAAAACAACGGCTGGAAGCACTGAAAGCTTGTGTTCACGGACTTTTCCGCCATCATTTGTCTCAGTGTCTCATCATGGCACTACGACTGGATTATTCAGTTTAGCAGCGCTGACGATACGCTTCATATCCACTGGGTGGCGCACTTTAGATCAATGTCATTGCCGTGTATGTAAAATCCCTGCTGAAACATATTTACTTTGAGTACGGGCAAAGGACAACGGTCTTCGTGATTATACAAGGCACTGTTTCAGGTAAAAAGAAGTGCTACCATTTAGTTATTTTTTGTCAGCATTGCATGTATTTTGTAAATAAAAATAGCGTGTTATGTGGCCTGTGTTTAATCTCATGGGCTTGGCCTACAAAAACCTAATTGAGAAAGGAGAATCATTGGTAGTAATGTTATTAGTCCCAGGGTGATGTCTTTTTGTTTCTGACCGTTACCAATGATAAATTCAAAGAAAGTGTAAAAAATACAAAGAAGTAAAGAAGCTGTTTTAATTCTAGATGGCCTGTAGGTATTCACACGGTTTTCACAACGGTTTTGTAGAATATTTAAAAATACAAGCGTTCTGCAAATAGTTAAGATGGTGTGTTAAAAGAAAACCAAAAGTTCTGTAATTTTCATTGCTTAATTAATATAAATTGACTTTACAGCACCAAGCCTATGTAATACCTCGGTGCAAAACTGTATCCAGAAATATATTCCAAACACTAAAACCCATGTGTTTATCGAAACTCAACTTCTTAATATTTGCAAATATTCCTCTCTTTTCTTGTAACAAATACATATCCATCGTGAATCTAAATACTCATTAATATTGTGGCAGGGACCACTTGACTGGTTAGACTGGTTAGACTTTTGCCGCAAAGTATAATTTGAGCCCAGTTCTAATTATTCTAGTTGTTCCATTAATAGTTAACTACTAAAATCTTAACATTCGGTGATAACATTTTAATCTCAGTGTTACAATTTCTGTGACCTCTCTTTTGGCAGTTTGTTATCAGAAACAAAATGACTAATGCTATGATATCTATTGACAAACCGTTCAAAGGAAAGATTGCAATAAATAGTCAGATAATTTACATAAACATAAGAAGTTACTAAAGTTGATCAACCAAATAAACCCAATACTATAAATATAAACTTGAAATTGTATTCCATGATATTTAATTAAAATTAAATGACAACAATACATTCTACCTAACGGTGTAGCGAAAAGTAGCCTAAAACACAACAAATACGCCGTTTACGAATGAATGATTTTCATTCTCTGAATACAAACAGCAAAATGCTAAAATGTAATCACGTTAAAAATCGCATAGAAAAGTCGTATTGTGAAATAATTTTAATATGGGATTGTAGTTAGGTATAAAAGCTTTAAAATACTTTATACCATTAGTATATAGTTAAATCTGTATCAGAATTATACACGCTATATAGGCCAACATGTACTAATTCCTTTACTGTCTTTACATGCTAAGCCTTTGATATAATGTTCGCAGCACGGGTAATATTCAGCATGCACGCAAGTCCACATACACCACATAAAATGATTCTGAAAAGCATAAAGCCGTCTCTCATTTTGAACTTGAGTGTAGTAAATAAATTGTTTTGACCCACTGCATGTATAAAAATCAGAAAAGTAGATTGTAACTCGCTGTTTATGTGCTTAAATGGATGTTGGGGCAATTACAGTGTATCATAAAGATTTACTATTTAGCACTTGATCTCCTTTTCGATACCTTGTTGCTTGGGTTTTATACACGTGGCTCACAGGGCTTTGCGGCTGAATGACATTGTCAGTGTTAACGAAGTCAGTGGTCGTAAACATAACGCCGTTCAAATTAAATTCTGATTTTATTCGCTTATATTTTCATAAACGACTGATCGAGTTTATGTAGTTTTGACTTTTTTAAATCTAGTAGCCTGAAAAGGATATGGGACACAAGGGTTACGTGCGCACAGAGGGAGGAGTCATCGGTTCTCGTTGCGATTTAATTGGCTGTTAGCTCACACTGAGTTGTATAGTTATCAGTAATTATATTGAGCATGTTTTGCACAAGAAATGTCATCCAGAAAGGGCAATCTTCTTCCACCGTCAAATTATACCACAAAGATGTCATGCTCCGATAGTCCACCTGGAAACTCGTTTCTAGTAGACTCCTTAATCCATGGAAGAGCAGAAGGAAGTGGGCACTACTACCAAAACAGCGTCTACTTGCAGCCGACCTCCGAATATTCTTATGGACTATCAAACTGTGGTTATTTTCCTGGACTTAAACGGAGCGAGAGCAATTCCCAAAATGTAGTACCTACATGTGTCCCATATCAAGGCATGGAAACATGGATGGAAACGTCGAGGTCTTGTCGCATTGAACAGCCTAACAACCAAATGACCCCACGTTCGTTCTCACCCACCATAAAAGAGGAGACCTCTTACTGCTTATACGAGTCTGAAAAGTGTTCAAAAGATACAGTCACTGAGGATATATCGTACTCGCGACTGACATCAAATTCATGTCCATCTAGCAACAGTAACGGCTGTGTTCCGGTGCCTGGTTACTTCCGCCTGTCTCAGACGTGCACCACATCTAAAGGCTTTCCAGACAACCAGTCTATATCTCCACACGTTGCTGCTCAGCGATCGAGCCGATTTGACAGCTCTCTTTCAGCTACAACAGCCGAAACAAGCAGGGAAGAGAGCGACGAGCCCTCAACATGCGCCCCCAAAAGAAACAAGGAGCTAAGAGGGTCCACCGGCACCGCTTCATCCCCCGAACCACCGGACAGTCCAGAAAAGGCGGTAAACGTTACTAAAGGTAAGCCTGTTGCCCAGTCATTAAGACAAAAGAAGCATATTTCATGGGGTCATTTTGTCAAAATGTGAAACATACATGAATAAAATTAAATACGATTTTTTGGAATATAAATGCTTCAAATATTTGCAGCGATATGTCAAATAGTATTTTTAAAATGCCATCATTTTTTAGGGGGAACAATCATTTCATTTTTTAATAAAGCCAAAACCAGTTCATGTGACCAATGCGAAGGCTGTAATTCTGCTGCATTTACACATAACACTAGTCATTCCAGTCAACTGCAATGTTTGCTTTAATTTCACCGTGCGCTTCGTAAGGATATCTTTTCTATGTTTAATTACTGTACAAGACCCATTTATGACATTGCTAACAAGACCCGTTTTAACAAAAGACAGTTTAACACCCGTTATTTGGCCAATATGAAATCTGCTGTTCCCTTTGCAGTCCTTCAAATACAGCAAAATATTCGTTCAAATGCAAAGCTGAAACCACGCGTGAGCGCCCTTATCTTAATAACCATCACTAATCTTACTGTGTGAATTAAATAGTGTGCTATTCAGTTTATAATTTCAACGAGCATTTAAATTTATTTATTTATTTTATAATGCGCCTCATACACAAACGTAAAAAAGTAAAAAGGTAAAAACTCAACTTTACAATGCAGATAATTACATACCCTAATTATTACAATTAACGTGACTACGCAAAATAGGTCTAGCAGTATCGAAATAAAGGGTGATACTTCAAAGCCCAGCGTTTGTTAGACATGAACGCCATGAACTTTCTGTGTAATTTTTTACGAATGATTCGTAACTACAAATTGGTAATTACAGAGTTACTGCAGTAGCTATACCCAATACATTAAAATTGGTGCTGTAGTGCAACTGAACATTTTGTATTAATATCTTCTCCAATTTTCAGCAGGAGATTCCAAAAGTGAGAATACAGCTAACTGGCTGACGGCGAAGAGTGGCCGTAAGAAGCGTTGTCCATACACCAAGCATCAGACTCTAGAGCTGGAGAAGGAGTTCCTCTTCAATATGTACTTGACACGAGAGCGCCGTTTGGAGATCAGCCGCAGTGTTCACCTCACGGACAGACAAGTAAAAATATGGTTTCAGAACCGTCGGATGAAGCTGAAGAAGATGAGTCGAGAAAACCGAATCCGAGAGCTGTCGGCCAACTTCAGTTTTTCATGAAGTCTACTCGCTCGGTTATAGTGCTCTGGCGCCCTCCTCCATCAGCTGCAATAGATGCCTACTTACAACAATGCGTCTTTGTGGGTGTGCGTGCATATATGACTTGTGCAAGATACTATTGATAACTTATTGTGTGTCGTATACTGTTGACGTTTTTATCTGTTTATGTTTAATTTTATTTGACATCCCTGTCGTCATAACATGTCATGGTTATTTATAAACTGTCAAGAGTACTTTAATGTAAAAGGTAGCGAGAAAACTATCGAATGCTGAAGGTGATTATTGGCACTCATTGTAAATAGCTGTCAGACAATATTGTACATTTATTGTATATAACTGTGATATTTGCATGTTGTAATAATAACTATAATGAAACCATTTAAAATTAATAATACTTTTCGTCTTAAGTACGACCTTGCCATGTATTTGCAGTTCTAGACATAAGCGCGTTTCTTAGAAAATAGAAATTGTAGTTACAACAGGATGAGGCGCCTTGTTTTGTTTTAATAGTATTTGAAAGGTAAATTCTTTCTGAAAACACAGGTCGAAATGCGATAGTCTCAGCTGTAAACTGATCATTCATACGTGGCAGATCTAAATAAAAGCATGTAAAAGTCGTTAAAGCCTATTTTTAAACACAGTTCCTGTTGTTTGAAACGCTCATGATTTCCAGAGACTTCGATATAATGGAGATTTTGTGGCAGTGGTAATTGTACTTTTGCTAATTGTAAAATTAAACAATTTATGTTATCCCTTCAAAGTCTACCCTCAGTCAGAACTTGTCCCATGAGTCACCCTAAAATCACCGTGCCAATAATATCGCAATAGCTCAATTCTATTCCTGTAGACTATTTTATTCCACTTTAATATACATTCAATATGATATTATTAATAGTTACACTTTGCAAGATGTCAAAATTCACTGCAACAAAGAAACACGTAAGACCATATAGATCAGTGTCATCAAAAGCTTATTTTATTGTGCTTGTTTGCTTGTGCAACACAGAATGCCGACTAAATAAATAGGTTACAAATGTAGCGTTCTCACTTATCTTCTCAAGAATGTGACAAAGACAACTGCTGAGTGATTTAGGTAGTTTCATGTTGTTGGGCTTAATTTAACATCCCCACAACAAGAAACTGTCTTAATTGCATCGCAGTGAGATTCAGCACAACTCACAAGACAAAGCTAATTCGGCGTGTCTGAGAAGAAATCAGGATAGTTCATTTTATGAAACCAAAAAAGCTAACCTCAACAAAATCGAAACATCAACGATATCATCGTAAACGCATGAATTACTCCTTAGGGCAGGTTGGAAACTACATTGAGTATTTATTTTAAACCCAACAGAAAATGTTTCAGTGTGCAGAAAGACGTAGCAAGGCCTCGGTTACGATCAATGCACTTTGGCCAAAGCCGCGTGCGCATCAGAGACCGAGAGCACGCCCACATTGCCGGATGCGTCTGCTGGGCCGGAGAAGAAACACAAAGGCTTTATTGGCCATATTCAGTCCAGACAGCCAAGTTACAACCCGAAGAAAAACAGAGTAATAGCCCCTGTTATAAACAAAGTCTGTTGAAGTGCCCAGAAATTCTCTCTTCCTGGAGGATATGATCACAGCACTACTAGATGCACTGCGCCACAAAGCTATACAAGCATTTAAAAATGTGGATTAGACCATTTTTCTATTTTATGTTTAACTAAATTTACTGTAACATAATCCCACTAGAACAACACGGCTTATATTTTACAGTTTTGATTTTATTAAATCATAGAGCTACAGTATAGACCATGCAGTAATATAAAACGCAATATGTAGCGTTCTGCTTCACTTCAACCACTAAAATATATGTCTATAATGTCCGTTATATATAAATAACTAACGTTTAAATATAAAGCTGAATTAACTATTTGTGTTGCAGTCTACCCCAAACAGTAATTAGATATAATTTTTATAATTATTCGTTCTTTGTCACATGATCCGATCATTTGAAAATCTAAAACCTTGAGGGGCAACATTTATGTGAAGTTCTTCCTATATTTACTTTTTTTCAGTAGGCTATCCTTTGTTATAATCAACCACTTATTTCACGTTCATATTTATTCTTCAGAAGAAGACTGAAGGTCCAAGAACGCTGCAAATGACTGGTCACTTATTAGGTCATATCTCATCAAACCAGTGGCGCTTATTGCCATCAGGCTTTAAGTCTACTATTTTATATCCTCTCAAATGCTTACATTCAGAATACGTGTATTAATAATAGCTATCTTCATTTCGGTTAGCAACATTTTTAGAAAAACACCTAAAATTGTCCAAAACAATTGGGTGGATTTGAATTGTGTGTCAATGGTTAAGCAATGGATCGGCTTATGCAATATCGTCTATCTAAGCGTTGAATGGTTTTGAAAAGCTAATACAGGCCTACTCTATTAACGTTTGGATCCAGAATTTCCACAATGGTGCTTATCAAATAACCGTTTTTGTTACGCGCAGTATTAGATGTAAGCTTAACAACATGAATAAAACCAAATCCACCTTCATAAAAGCATATGGCTATGCCATTAAAAATATTACTTGTAAAATGGAGGCCATTTAAGAGCGTGCACTGCTTAGGCTTTCCCCTTTATCTCCCACGTTCTCTCCCACAGTCACGTGCCTCCTACATCCAATCCGATCTCTGCAATGGTTCAATTTATCAGAGGTCTGTAGTTCACAGTGAAGTCAAGTTGTTACTTGATTTCCACGGATTCTGCTTTTGTGTCCGTTTCATTGTGGGTGTACTTTCAGCTTGCTTCTTTCTCTTTGCTTGTTTTTATTATGTCGACATTAGGGACACTGAGCTACTACGACTCACACATCCCGCACGAGAATGATGATAATTTAGTACCAAGGTTCGCAGCTGGACCTGTGGTCCAGCAGCAGGCTCGTGAGATGACGCTACTTGAATACGGTGAGCAGGAACCGTACACTTTCCAGACCAAATCATCTATTTTTGGCGCATCGTGGAGTCCCGTGCAACCCCCTGGCATCGCCTACCACTCCTACATTCATCAACCATGTTCAACAGGAGAACCCGTGGATGGAGCATCCGTTCGCTCCTGGGCTTTAGAACCGCTATCTGCGTCACTGCCTTTCACGGGATTATCTGCAGATATGCACAATGATATAAAACTTGAACCATTGGTCGGAAATGGCGAGTGCACAACGCATACACTGCTGGTGCCCGAGACTGACAACAATATAACCCAGGCAGAGGGCAAGATGCCGGACGATGCGGTTTCTAGCGAGTCACAAGATGAGAAAACTTCAGCAGAGGCAAAGCTAGATCTAGACCCAAGTAAGTGCGTATTTTATAGTAGATCATTCCTTTAAATATTGGGTAGTCTTCAATTGCTTATACACTAACAACTTGAATAGCTGTAGCTTATATATTACATGATAAATATACATTAAATATTTGATGCTTATAAGGTAAACCCTTGTAAACGACGCCGATTAGATAATATATACAACGTTTAACAAGTCATTGTTAACACCAGAACACATATTATTATTATATATTTATGCATATTACATTTTCCTAATTGATTATAAGGCAAGACAACACATTCTAATAAAGCCTTTCTTTCTTGATTTTCTTATCTGTGGGCGGTCATTATCTGCATTTGCATTTAAAAGCACGTTTAGGTATTTCCTTGATAAAGAGTCCTTTCCATTAATTTAGTACATGCCTAATATTTAGAAGCAGTAATTATGGGCCATATTAAAATACCAGCTGCAAAACATGAATAGCTGTTATAAGGCGAAAGATTTGGCTTTTTGTCAGTCTGGGTTTTTAAAAACCATTTTTTCTTTAGGTTGTAAGGCCCTTTCCCCCCTTTTTCACTGACGCCACTTTTTTCAGCATGGGGGAAATTACAGCTTGCAAATAAAATTGTCGATCAAATAAAATCTGTCTGGAACCATGTCCCCCGTGATTTCCCCCCTCAATACACGAATAAAGTAGAATTCAGATTACCCTTAACTGTTGTCAAGTTGCCTGTTAGACCTTTGTTTTCAGACTAGACTGATCATAAAATGGCCGCAGTATTTTCTAAGTGGCAACATGACTAGCTCTCTCTCTCCGACCCTTGCAGATAACCCTGCGTCCAACTGGCTGCATGCGAAGTCCACTAGGAAAAAGCGCTGTCCTTACACTAAGCATCAAACTCTCGAGCTGGAGAAAGAGTTTCTGTTTAATATGTACCTCTCGCGTGACCGTAGATATGAAGTGGCCAGACTTCTAAATCTCACCGAGAGACAAGTCAAAATTTGGTTCCAAAACCGTAGGATGAAGATGAAGAAATGCAATAAAGATCGTCCGAAAGACATTTAAACGAGGCAAGTAAATGCGCACTGCAGTGGATTAAGTTACTGATTCGTGTGACAGTATTTGTGAATTAGCCTGTTTATTCCCCTTTCATGCACAACAACAGTAGATTATTATTGATAGTACACTAATATTATTGTTGTTATATTTCCAATTTTGTAATATGTTCTACATTGCACAAACTCTTGATGTGGGAGTATGCTTGTATATATGGTTGTCTTTGTGTACAGCTTGTTGTTGATATAGTTTTCTGTTCTGGCTTGCTTGTTGTAGGCCTAGCTCTTCGCATTGTGTATTTTTTTAATATGTTAAAATTTTTGCTGAGTTTTGAAAAGTTCCAGTTCACGATTTCAGGGAAATTCAAGGTTATGGGATATGAAATAAAAAATATTTGCATGAATTTCAGATTTTTGTATTCAAAAACGACATGTAGCGCAGTGTATCAATGTTTAATGTGACTACCTAGATGTATTTGAACTACCTATGTATTAAGCTTAATTAATTTATGTTGTGTAATTCGTCATAAAAATATTTCTTTGAATTTTGTAACATAAAAGTGCTTGCAATGTTGTGAACAAAGAAACTGTGCATATACGCCAATACCTCAAATCAATAGTAGCCGTTTTCGAATGAAATACCACTTGTGTAAATGATCAATAAATTTCTGATAATGTAAATTTCGTTAAGACTTTGAATAACATCTACCTTGTTTGGTCAATGTTCAATATGTATTTTTATTCCCAACGTTTGGGATTTGACAAGGATTTTACAATTATGGCTGTTAAAGTGAAAATCAGTAGAATCGATATTGCAATACGTTGCCACTAATAATTACAGTCCTTTGTTTCCGCGCACATAAACTTCCAGACTAACACAACATAAATATATCGCCCCTTGACACTGGCTGCAATCCCATGCTATTTTTACTTTATTCAACATTGAATATTTTACTGTCCTCGAAACAGGTTTACACATCTCACAGGTTCTCGCGCTCGTTCTACCTTTATCTCACATCCCACTGTTTAGTGTCCTGTTAACGGCCTGGATGCCGTTTCTTCGCATAAATAAAGCTTAGTTTGATGCTTGCGGACAGGCCTGCACATTATATTTGTGCCCTTCCCTTGCACGCGATATTAGTGGCCGTGTGGCAATAAACCACAATCACAGTCTTAACTGTTTATGGGGTGCAAAGCGATTGAGGGCGGACCTAGAGTGACTTTTTAGACGTCCCACGCCTATATTAACACAATCACAGCAAGGTTAAAACATAGGTTACATTTTATTAATTTATTCGTTTTATTATTATTATTGTTATTATTAATATTATTATTGCTATTATTACTATTATTATTGCTGTTGTTTTCATTATTTTATATAAACAGACAAAATTAACTTAACTTTGGAAAAATAACAGTTAGTAGAAAATACATATAAATAAAAACAAGACACTTATGCTAGGCTGCGGGAAGGCTATCTTCAAAGGGCTTACTCTAGACAGCATCGTAAAACAGACAGGGCTTAGCCACACTGTCTGGTTTTTCTCTGCTAATTACTTTATTACTCCCCAGTAACAATTAAAACGTTGCAGAACTGATCACCATTTGTTGCCTTGTCATGCATGATGCGGCAACGGAAAACTATTGACACTATTGCGTTTTAATTTTCTTGCTGTGTCCAATATCTATTCTATTTCGCTCTTGAATTTAAATTCAAATCTAAATTTGAATTCTGTTTTCGTTTTTAACAATCTGAATTAAAATCTGAAAAAAAATTCTTTAGAATGAAAAATAACTGTTTTAAAGTGAACATGTTTACATATAAGGTGATGTTTGTTTTTGAGTAATTGGCAAATGTAAGGGTAATCTACATACTTTAGTTTTGTTGAAGGTGTTGCGAGTGTCTTAATCATGCTTCGGAGTCCCCAACACTTCATATTCTAAATGACTTTTATAACTCTGCTGCCCATTAGTTGAGTCCTCGAATATCTGAATTGGGTGTCTAAGATGAATGAGAGAAATGTGCAGTGAGGGGGGAGGATGGGGGTGGTTTGGCTGGGGCTCCTGAAGCAGAGTTGACAAACATTCCATTATAATGTACAACAGGCCAATTGCGCCACTACCCTAAGTATCCAGCAGGTGGAGCCAGTGGTTTGCTCGAAACGTTCAATCGGTAAAACCGAATCTACTCTGCGACATCTCTCAAACACAGCTAGAACTAGACCAATTTATTTATAGTAAAACATTTAATATGTTATAACATCTAATAAGTAAACAAACAAATAACCAAATAAGCATGATGAATATACTTGAAGAGGGAACAGAACAGGGTCAAAACATTTCATTCCTGTTAAGTCATAGTCATGTGAAACCTTATTTTGAACTGACACCATTTTTTTTACAATGCACGTGTGAATGCAACACTTTCATGTATGGAATTAGGTCAATGCTTTATTTAGATGAATAGCTCACATTTATCCAGGTCAATAAATTGTTTCCATCTTTGTATAGAGAATGTATTTTACAGAAACATGCCCTACAGCATACCATTTATACACAAGTATAACAAGGTATATAATATATAGTATATAATAATATAGTCTTATACAATAATACGACTGAAATGCAGTAATTTGAGCTTGTTGTGACTCCTCAATTTGCATTCAACAAATGGCCTGCCTTCAAACTCTATGAAGAAGAACGTACTAATTAAGTTAATTAACCAAGTTAATTGGTTAATTAAGTTAATTAAGAGTTGTCAGTTCTAAGAATTTTAAGCACTTAACAACTTTTTCAAAAGTATGGTACACTAGTGTAAAATATATTTGTTTTTTTCATAAAAGACTTTTATGTGATATCATCTCGTTTTGTTCAGATGGATAACATCAATGTCTGAATCAGCCTGATAACTGATTACTTATGCAAACAAAAGTATTTTTAAAGGGTAAGATCAAATAAAGATAGATCCTTAAATTAACAATTGTATGCACTACTTACAGTGTAAGGTAAAGAAGTCAGTGGAAGCGAATGTAGATGCAGCCTAGCAGTACGAATGCTCTGGAGTAATCGCAGAGCATTAAGCGCTAAGCAAGCAGTCTCAAGCAGTTTCACCTGCAGGACAACAACAAAATTACACCTAAACCTAATTCAGTTAATGTCACGATGCGTATACTTTATATAGCACACATTGCGTCTTTACAAAGATGCAAACAAATGGTAGCATTGTAGCAAACAACTGTAAGAATGAAATTCAGAAGTGGGTATGCTATGGTTAACTTTAAGGGGTAATGGAGTTATTGTGCTTTGTTGTGGAAGGCTACATCTCTCTCCTCTCCCATCTCTCTCTCTCTCTCTATTTTCTCCTTATCCTCTCATATACTCAAGGATTGTGCTACACCGTTAGAGAGCACATAGCAGATTAATTGATCAGATAGCAGATTTGATCGGCCAATGTTTCTAAAGTGCTACATCTATTTTGTGTACTTCTTAATACTGGAAACACTGCAAACCTTGTAATAATCAATATTCTTTGCAAGACTAATAGTCGCAATGACTTAATTGCACACTGCAGTAGGAAGTAAATAAACAAATTATCATATAATATTAACATTTTGCTATAGGTGCCGTGTATTTACTTTGTAAGCCAATACCCAAAGTTACAGAATGCATTCATATTATTTATATTGTACGGGAGATCAAAGTGGGTGTGGGAAAGATCTGTTTAGGTTGCGCTTTACGGTTTTACAAGTGATCTGGGGCTGTCGTTAATCCACGCACGTTTATACGCGCCACGCACGTAACGATGCTTTTGGGGACCAGACCTCCACGATCAGCGTTTACGTGCTACTTAAATTCCACTCAGATCAGTGTTTCGTGAAATCAGGCGATTGTTTATAGACACTTCCACTAAAATCTGTTGGAAAATGGTAAAGATACTTTTGCGTGTCACGTTACGGTGTAAGACTCTGAGAATTACTGTTTTAACTTGCCACATACATTATGCTTTTAGAAGCCATAGCATACATATTAAAATATTAGGTTGAACTACACATTTGAATGCAGAGCATTTAGCAAAATGTTGAGTCCCCTTCTGTAAAGGCTGCTTGCAGGAAGTTATATGTCGTCTTTTATAAAATAAATGGTGTATTTTAATTTCTTTAATTTTGTTACTGGTATCAAGATGAATATTTGCTTTATACAACGTCAACAACAACAAGTTCGCAATAGTGAACGTTCCATATCTAATACTATATGGAGCTGACAAACGTATTTGTTTCATGCCTTCATGAGTATTGAAGACTTAGCATGTTTTCACTGCTCCGTGCTATATATAACATATAACAGAAATATCCTAGTGTTACCCTCAAGAGTAGACAAGGTCAGTGTCCTAACTCAAATCAGCAGAGTAATTAAAGAGATAAGATTCTGCCTATACTACATTTACTGGTTACTATAGCTTATGTGATTAAAGCACGTGATATAAACATGCTGGTCTACCAGGAGCACTATACACTTATCCTCATCATTTAGTACACTTATCCTGATCAGTCAGCTGACCCACAGATTTCCTGGCAGATAAACAGGTGCAGTACAGGTAAACCGACATGCATTTGGTTATGTTACTTGATTTACGAAGAGAAGAATATCATACAAGCATACTTAAAAATATATAATCATAACTGTTTAAAATTACTAAATCACAATCCATGTCTGATCTAGACGCTCTGGATACATGTCTAGTCTACTTTTGAGTGCAGTGGTTATTCATTGTCAGGGCTTATACACATTACTCTAGCAACTACCATTACTCTAGCAACAAGATTCTCTAGAACGAGATTGAGTGAGCCTAATTATTGCTAAAACTATTGATGTTGGCTTACAAAGTTACCTGCTTTAATTTCTTATTTCATTATACAATTGATCTTACACTATAAAGATGGATGCACCTCCAATTTTGTTATATGAATAACGTCAGCAAGTCCGATTCAATCGGTGTAGGCTATACTCTCACAGCGTCATATCCTGAATAAAACTGTAGATTCTCTCCAAAACAGGGATATGGTGGATATGCCCGGAAATGACATACACCTCCAGCAGAACAATAGAAGCTTGGAGCTCGTTTACGACCCAATGCAATGTGTGTGGGTAGAGGGTCATCCATCAAACGCCACTGTTGCCAGAGCTACAGCCGCTGCAGCTTTTGCAGACATCATAAACACCCCATATACGCCTCACGCGCGCTAATTTACAAAGCTTGGTAAGAAGGAACAGATCAATCCATAGGTGCTTTACATAAACGAATTGGTTTAGAAATGTTGGTCAAAGCAGGGATATATAGTCTTAAAATATACAAGTCCATTCAGCTGACCATATCCCATTCACATATTGCTATAGTAGAATTAGAAATGTCTTATATTCAGTGTTGAATTTATGTTTCCTTTTCTTTATTCATTATTCAGGTCTATACTATATAACAGAGGCCCCTGAATTTATGTAAATCACCTGAACCCATGCGACTATAAATAAGACAGAAACTAATTATGCGTTTAATAAAAAGCTAAGATAAATAATTACGCATGGTCTGAAACAAAACAGAAAAATAAATAAGTCGGTTGAAAACTTACTTTTGGTATTAATAATATGAAAATATTATGTTGTAAAGTACTATTTTGTAACACAATAAACTATCATAACAAAGAAACAAAAATAGACATGTAGACCTTTTGAAGTACATTTATAATATGCATAGCTTTAAATGTAGCACGTGTATTTGTTATATGACTCAACGATGCAACTTTAACTTCTGTTTTATGACCGTGAGCCTTCATTATTAACAGACGGTCAGCGAGACTGCGCTGCTTGCCAGACGCATCCAAAAAAAGACATTGTGCTTTCACGTCTACTCAGCACGTGGACTAAAATAAAATAATGCAAATTGCCAAATAAATCCTCAAAATCTTCAAAATCTTGTTTAAAATTATGACATTAATTTTGCTATTTCCTATTTAACATATACAGAGTATTTATGATAAAATATTCAGAATACCTAATATTTTTTATTATTTGCTATCATAAACAAGGCCTGAACTTTGAAATGTAAATTTTCAATAGCACAATGGTGCATTTATTCAAAGTATTTTATTTAAATTAGGGCAATTCACATAGTCAAACAGCATAGTCTCATTATGACTCAGCTCAGTGTAAATATTGTTCAGGCGACAATGGAAAAACAAACGAGTCTGATAAATAAATTTACAAATTTACAAATACCAAAATAATCTTCTCTTTACATATAAAATAAATAAAATCATATCATATTACTATTCCTGTAAATGAATTCATACATTTGCAGAGACATAACATTTCGATGGCAATTTAAAATAATAGTGAATGGTGTTCATTTAAAGCAATGCAATACAATTCGGTACTCACATACTTATTCTGTCAGACTAATGAGAACAAATATGATGCGTTTAAGATTCGAATAAAAATTTTCAATCAATACATGAACATAGAAATATTACCACATTTAAAAGCATGCGTAAAGATACATCCTTAATAAGTTTCGATGTTCAGCTCATGAGAAACGATGAGGGCTTTTCATTCGTTGTGGAAAAGTGTAGGAAGGAGTGGGTATTTTTGAAGAATGCCGACACCTACGTTCTTCTATACACAATAGCTTCTGTGTAGCTGCAAAAACACAGTTTCTCTCTTACAATCAATAAGTAATCCTATTCATTTCCAACCATTCGATAAAGGTCGACTTTCCAAAAACGAAAATATAAAACAAACGAATTTGGTCCGAAACAACGCTGGTCCGCTCGAAGAACGTCCGATATGAAATTATGATCAAGGCCAATCGTTCACAAGAAAAATGAATTAAAAAAAATACTTTCAGTTTATAAGATGGAAAACTCTCAACCGTGAGTACTACGTTGTTCTCTTCTTCCTGGCCACATATGATCTAAGGGAGTGTTAGATGGTTTAAATGTGTTCTTAGGGCACTAAGCTGTCAGACCTTTTGGCGTGTAAGATTGATAGCGTGCAGGCTTCCAGGGCTCTTTGTTTGGAATATAAGCAATAAAGTGCTCGAGGCCTACACTGCTTCCTAGCTGAAGACTTCTGAGGGCAACATAGAAGGAACATTCTTAAACGTAGAAGACTATTGGAATTTTATTAATTAGTTTATTGTATTTGTTTGCCTTTGAGTCGGTTTAGCACCATGTAAACAGATTCTGGAGGTCAGATCAGGTAAATGTATAATGTATTATACATATAAAAGTGTATTTGTTTTGAGACCGATATATAATCGAGAATAGGTAAATTGTAGTTAGGCTTTGTTGTCATATTCAGAAATATTAAATAACAAATAATCTCTGGAGAAAATAAATCAATATTTTCATTTGATTGTATGTTGTTTTCAGAGTATTGAATAAATATAAAACATGTTAGCTGTGAAGCTAAAACAAAAATATACATGTTATTGTAACGCATCAGAGCGCTTGTGAACACAAGCGCGTGACAGTTTCTTTAAAGAATTTGTCCGCACTTAACGTGCGCGAGCCTACTCTTTCACGCGCTTTTGCTCGTGCATTGACAAACGAGAGCGCGCATTCTCTAAAAAGTAGTTAAACCCACACTCAGGATTAATGGGTTTCCTCGGACATGGCTATTGGTTTATCCTACGCGGCCAGTTGATCAGTTGGGAGATCGTCAGTCAATGGCCAAACAATAAAGGACGGCAGACGGACTCACTGTAACACTGTTTCAGGTATTGACTATACTTATAATCTACGGAGCAGTGGGTAAACTGACCATAAATGCGTAAATAAAGTAGCCCATCCCCGAGAGTGAGGCGTTCCTCTCGGACTTTTTTCGATCAATCACACAGACAGTGGCTTCTTTTGATTAAACCCCAAATTGTCATTGGACAGAGGTAATCATGTGACAAGCAATACGGTCCAATTTCAACCTTGTCTCCATGAAAGCAATAGTTTAATGGCACCGCGGTCCCCATACGGCCGTAATCAGCAAAATAGTTTTTTTACCCGGCACGATATTTCATTAGATCTTCATTGGGTCACAAATTTGTGAGCGGCGAATTTGCAAGACTTGGAGGAGATGAATTACGAATTCGAGCGAGAGACGGGTTTTATCAATAGTCAGCCGTCGCTCGCTGAGTGCCTGACATCTTTTCCCCCTGTCGGTGATGCATTTCAAAGTTCATCAATCAAGAGCTCGACGCTTTCACACTCGACACTGATTCCTCCTCCTTTTGAGCAGACCATTCCAAGCTTGAACCCCGGCAGCCACCCTCGCCACAGCCGGCCCAAGCAGAACCCTAATGGCTCATGCCCGCTGCCTGCCGCATCCTTACCCCCAGAATACCCTTGGATGAAGGAGAAAAAAGCATCCAAGAAAAACCAGACAACTTCTACAGCAACAACCACCGACCCTGGTCCACTGTACTTCTCCCCGCAAGGTATTTGAACTGAATGCAATTTTATTATGTTATGGTTTAATAAAAACGAAATGAAAGTTTTTATATCAGTAGCTGTGTTATACGAGGTCATGTTGCTGTAGATGCGGAATACTTTGCTCTCTTCATGCATGCAAACTTAATTCGAAAAGTTGATATCTGAAAGTTGGTTTTAACCAGTTATTGTCTAAGATCTAAACAACTTCTAAACTCTGTGTTAGCTACTTGTAGTGCAGGACATGAATTTTAATATTTGACAGTAATGAAGAATGATAGATTGCCATTACTCAACTCGGCAGCTGGCGTGTTCATTAATCTTCACTCGGACCTCTCCGCACTCACACCAGACACATCAGTATATTCTGGCATTGGGGATGAGGACACAAATTATTCAAGTGCCATGGCTTCATTCCACAAACAATTTATGCCCCACAAGAAGCACAATATATTTGACACGTTTGTAAGGTCAGCTTTAAGCCCCACAACGGCGTTGTAAAAAATCCAGAGTTATAATTAGTTGCGTATCAATAATGTTTGACGTTGTAATCTCTTCATAGGCTCGCCAGAGATTTCTGATGGTGGCAATGGGGCAACTCGGCGACTCAGAACCGCGTACACCAATACTCAGCTGCTGGAGCTGGAGAAGGAGTTTCATTTCAACAAGTACCTATGCCGGCCACGGCGAGTGGAGATCGCCGCTCTGCTGGACCTCACCGAGAGGCAAGTCAAAGTTTGGTTTCAAAACCGGAGAATGAAACACAAACGGCAAACGCAATGTAAAGAGAATCATCACGGTGAGGGGAAACCTCCGAGTTTGGAGGAGGCTGGAGGACGGGGTGATGGGAAATGTTTTTTCGAACAAGTGGCAAACAATGTATCAGGGGCGCTTTTGGAAAGAGAGGGTTATCCATTTCAGCAGAATACCTTAACTTCTCAACAGTCACAGAATGGACACAATGGTGATTCCCAAAGCGCAACTGCCTCGCCTTTAGGTAGCAATGACAAACATTTGAAACATTTTCCCAACCCGTCACCCACTGTTCCTATCTGCGGCTCAACAATGGCCCCGGATTGTGCATCTGGTCAGGACAATGGCAGTCCCTCGGCCCTGGACGTCTCTTTACAGGACTTCAACGTTTTCTCCAATGGTTCTTGCTTACACATCTCAGATGCTGTGTCCCCAAGTTTGTCAGAATCTGTAGACAGCCCCAATGGTTTATCAACGGAGGCCTTTGATTTCTTCTCTGAGACGCTTACAACAATCGACCTGCAACACTTGAGCTACTAACTCTAACTGAAGTTTCATTATAGGGACGTCAATATCTTTCTCACATTGATGGTCTGTGTG